>NIVC01003081.1:87500-140000 GCA_002269645.1 Macrostomum lignano | reverse complement strand
GGGGAAATGTGAGTGAGGGATGGGGAAATGTGAGTGAGGGATGGGGAAATGGGGTGATGGATGGGGAAATGTGAGTGAGGGATGGGGAAATGTGAGTGAGGGATGGGGAAATGGGTGATGGATGGGGAAATGTGAGTGAGGGATGGGGAAATGGGGTGATGGATGGGGAAATGTGAGTGAGGGATGGGGAAATAGATGAGAGATGGGGAGTGATTGGTGGCGAAATAGTGGTGCGAGATGGGAAACAGCTGTAGGATGTGGGGATTTTAGTTTCTAATTCAGTTGGCGTTGAACCAGTGAAAAAAACAAAATCGAAAGAACGGATCTGCAATTTTGTGATACAATCTTCGAAATTATTTTATAATTTGTAACTTAAAAAGCTTTGATATAGTGTATAATTTTTATGACCAAAAATTTTGCAACAATATTTAATTTAAGAAAGCAATCAAATACAAAATAGGACAAATAATTGCAGACAATATCACTCTTGATAGCTATTGATAGCTTGACTATAGGAGTCAATTAAGGAACTGATTTATGAAATATTACTAAGCTTACTAAGTTAGAAAAGTTATTGGAAAAAATTAGAGTGATTCAAATAAATATCCACCATGAACGGCAAAAATCGAACATCTTGTACAAAGCAATTTACTCTGCAACACAGTTCTAAATACGGTTATAATACAATAAACTGACAATCATTATTAACATAAACCAGGCATCTATAATCACGGAGACTGTGGATTGCACAGTCGATTTGTTGGCCTTATATGAACTGACGAATCTTATAGAACTTTACTTAATAGCACGATGTACTAGGACGGGATCCAACGCCTACTAAGCTGACTGGGATCACATAAGTATATCAAGTTCGTTTCATTCCGAAGGCTGCAGCTACAGTTATATTGCCTTGGATGGGAGGGTGGCTGCAGCTCCAATTTTATCACCCTGGATGGGAGGGAGGGGGTTGCAGCTCCAGTTTTATTACCCTGGATAGGAGGACGCTGCAGCTCTAGTTTAATTACCCTGAATAGGGGGTTGCAGCTCCAGTTTTATTACCCTGAATAGGAGGGGGTTGCAGCTCCAGTTTTATTACCCTGGATGAGAGGGGGCTGTAGCTCCAGTTTTATTACCCTGGATGGGAGGGAGGAATTGCAACTCCAGTTTTATTACCCTGGATGGGAGAGGGTTGCAGCTCCAGTTTTATTACCCTGGATGGGAGAGGGTTGCAGCTCCAGTTTTATTACCCTGGATGGGAGAGGGTTGCAGCTCCAGTTTTATTACCCTGGATGGGAGACGGTTGCAGCTCCAGTTGTATGACATTCACGCAAAAAAGAATCATTATAATATAGAAAAAAGTAACGCATAAGCACATAGCACTACTTATTGCTAAATAAGTAGCAACTAGTAGAAAATATTAGAAAAATGTTAATAAAACAATCAGCAAGGGTTCTTCAAAATGTGTATAGGTGACGAATCGAGAATTAGGTATAAAATTGATTATGCTTGAAATTAAACAGCATACTGCCAAAGTGAGAACTGAATTTACTTCTTTTGTAAGCAAAACAAATAACGCCGTGACAACGCGGTAAGGACAACGCTTGACTAAAGACAATAATACAAATCTAATGGCTCTTAAACGTGAAACCGATCTGTGACAGAACTGAAAAAGCACGAAATCAAGTATAAGGTATCATTATAATTAACAGCAGAGCAATAATTCACAGCCCACAATGGCTGCATCGTGAACGCATCCAGTAAATATTGCACATTGCCTGCATAGTTATGCTGATGTAGCTAAACAATAGAATGAATGTTATATTTATTGAAATCGCGAGCAAGATTGAAAAGCGGTTAGCAATAAAATACAAAATAGAAAGAACTGCACAGAATGAATAGGTGAGATATAGAGGTCACAAATATAGATTGTAGACATTTATGATCGAATAAAATAGTTGGCCAACAAGGCAAGATGAAGAGACACAGATTCGTTTAGAAATCATAATAATGAAGAAAAAAATTAATATCAAGAAATAGCATATTTATCATCGAACTGACTACAATCAATAATAAATTCAATATAGGTATACGCTACTTGACAGAAATACATGACAGAGTGAAGTCTAATCATAGAATGTTGAATCGCTTTTTGATTATTCCTATTTCGTGGAGTTCAGTTTTATTAACAAATTTATTATTTTATAAATTTAAAAGTGCCAATAGTTATAAGTGAAAACACACTACCGACTCAGCTCAGAGACGCTTGAGCTGCTCAATGCTTTGGCGAAGCAGTTGGGCTTGGTTCTGAAATTTGTGTGCCAATTGCGGAGAGCACAAACGATAAAGTAAGAACATTCAAGTTATAAGACAACTGAACACAAAAATGTAAAAGGATACACGAAATCACAGACAGACAAAGACAGACAGACACTAAGGCAGACAAACAGACAGACAGACAGACAGACAGACAGACAGACAGACAGACAGACACTAAGGCAGACAAACAGACAGACAGACAGACAGACAGACAGACAGACAGACAGACACTAAGGCAGACAAACAGACAGACAGACAGACAGACAGACAGACAAAGACAGACAAACACTAAGGCAGACAAACAGACAGACAGACAGACAGACAGACAGACAAAGACAGACAGACACTAAGGCAGACAAACAGACAGACAGACAGACAGACAGACAGACAGACAGACAGACAGACAGACAGACAGACTGACAGACAGACAGACAGAGACACACAGACAGACAGACAGACAGACAGACAGACAGACAGACAGACAGACAGACAGACAGACAGACAGACAGACAGCAGACAGACATACATACAGACAGACAGACAGCATACTCACCTTGGCGTGTTTAATCTGCAGCTCGGTGTGCTCAACTAGGCTCCGATGAAAATAAGCCACCCAGCGCTTCTTAAACTCGGTGAGCTCGGCCCGGCCGGACTCGGAGATGGCGGTGAACCTGGCGTAGGCGGCCTCCTGGTCATCCTCGGCCTTCTTCACTGCTTTATTCTTGGTTCGAGCCTTCTCCAGCTCCTTGTTAGCGGTCTCGTAGTCGGCTAGGGCGCGAGAACGACGGTACATGAGGTCCTTGGCGCTGGTGCAGTCCGACACGTAATAGTGCAGAGTGTCCGCCAGCTTCAGGTCGCTGTCGGAGGCCTGTCGGCCCTCCAGTTTGCGGTACTTCTCGCAGAATTCGCCGTAGTGAAATAGAAAACTGGAAGGAAGAAGATAGGAAGTGTCGCTCCAGTATTTAAAGTTAAATAGGCTGGCGATTAATCAAGGCAGATTCTGCATTCATCTAGGCAGATTCTGCATTCATCTGGGCAGATTCTGCATTCATCTGGGTAGATTCTGCATTTATCTGGGTAGATTCTGCATTTATCTGGGTAGATTCTGCATTTATCTGGGTAGATTCTGCATTTATCTGGGTAGATTCTGCATTTATCTGGGTAGATTCTGCATTTATCTGGGTAGATTCTGCATTTATCTGGGTAGATTCTGCATTTATCTGGGTAGATTCTGCATTTATCTGGGTAGATTCTGCATTCATCTGGGTAGATTCTGCATTTATCTGGGTAGATTCTGCATTTATCTGGGTAGATTCTGCATTTATCTGGG
Organism: Macrostomum lignano; assembly: GCA_002269645.1. Taxonomy (NCBI): domain Eukaryota; kingdom Metazoa; phylum Platyhelminthes; family Macrostomidae; genus Macrostomum; species Macrostomum lignano. The sequence goes on along the minus strand of NIVC01003081.1, from coordinate 136,354 downwards.
TAGATTCTGCATTTATCTGGGTAGATTCTGCATTCATCTGGGTAGATTCTGCATTTATCTGGGTAGATTCTGCATTTATCTGGGTAGATTCTGCATTTATCTGGGTAGATTCTGCATTTATCTGGGTAGATTCTGCATTTATCTGGGTAGATTCTGCATTTATCTGGGTAGATTCTGAACACCCATCTGGGTAGATTCTGCATTTATCTGGGTAGATACTGCATTCATCTGGGTAGATTCTGCATTTATCTGGGTAGATACTGAATTTATCTGGGTAGATTCTGAACACCCATCTGGGTAGATTCTGCATTTATCTGAGTAGATACTGCATTCATCTGGGTAGATTCTGCATTTATCTGGGTAGATTATGCATTTATCTGGGTAGATTCTGCATTTATCTGGGTAGATTCTGCATTCATCTGGGTAGATACTGCATTCATCTGGGTAGATTCTGCATTTATCTGGGTAGATACTGCATTCATCTGGGTAGATTCTGCATTTATCTGGGTAGATTCTGCATTTATCTGGGTAGATACTGCATTCATCTGGGTAGATACTGCATTCATCTGGGTAGATTCTGCATTTATCTGGGTAGATTATGCATTTATCTGGGTAGATTCTGCATTTATCTGGGTAGATTCTGCATTTATCTGGGTAGATTCTGCATTTATCTGGGTAGATTCTGAACACCCATCTGGGTAGATTCTGCATTTATCTGGGTAGATACTGCATTCATCTGGGTAGATTCTGCATTTATCTGGGTAGATACTGAATTTATCTGGGTAGATTCTGAACACCCATCTGGGTAGATTCTGCATTTATCTGAGTAGATACTGCATTCATCTGGGTAGATTCTGCATTTATCTGGGTAGATTATGCATTTATCTGGGTAGATTCTGCATTTATCTGGGTAGATTCTGCATTCATCTGGGTAGATACTGCATTCATCTGGGTAGATTCTGCATTTATCTGGGTAGATACTGCATTCATCTGGGTAGATTCTGCATTTATCTGGGTAGATTCTGCATTTATCTGGGTAGATACTGCATTCATCTGGGTAGATACTGCATTCATCTGGGTAGATTCTGCATTTATCTGGGTAGATTATGCATTTATCTGGGTAGATTCTGCATTTATCTGGGTAGATTCTGCATTTATCTGGGTAGATTCTGCATTTATCTGGGTAGATTCTGAACACCCATCTGGGTAGATTCTGCATTTATCTGAGTAGATACTGCATTCATCTGAGTAGATACTGCATTCATCTGAGTAGATTCTGCATTTATCTGGGTAGATTCTGCATTTATCTGGGTAGATACTGAATTTATCTGGGTAGATTCTGCATTTATCTGGGTAGATACTGCATTCATCTGGGTAGATTCTGCATTTATCTGGGTAGATACTGCATTCATCTGGGTAGATTCTGCATTTATCTGGGTAGATTCTGCATTTATCTGGGTAGATACTGCATTCATCTGGGTAGATACTGCATTCATCTGGGTAGATTCTTCACCCATCTGAGTAGATTCTGAACACCTATCTGGGTAGATTCTGCACACCCATCTGGGTAAATTCTGCATTCATTTGGGTACCCATTTAAACCATACGTGCGCAACCTTGGGATTCACTCGGCCGTTTCTATTGGCAACACACATGTAAGTCGCTATTGGCTGAGAGCAGTCACGTGACTACTATTCTGTGCAATAGCGACATACATGTGTGTTGCCAATAGAAACGGCCGGGTGAATCCCAAGGTTGCGCCCAAGCATGATTTAAACTCACTCAGCAAGACATTTGTCCCGTTCCATTCTTGAGCAGTCCTGAACTGTGCTGGAAACTCGAATATAAGCATCGGCCGTGTCTGCAAAGTCAGAGAGAATCATCTCAAAATGTTATTTGTATCACGCATTAATCAGTTAAATTAGGCAAAATTAAAATGACATCTCACTTTTATGAAATCTGTTCATTCTGTCCGCATCGGCCAGAGTGGTTTTCAGGTGACTATAATAGGACGTGATGAACTTTTTCTGGCCCTCGAAAAATTCGTCTTTCTCTTTTTGAGCTGACAGTATGACGTCATCGACAGTTTTCCAGCCGCTTTTGAGGAAGCCTTGAACTTTTTCTTTCTTGTTCTTGCCGCGGACGTTAAGCTGAAAGATAACCGATGATCGATGGGTTAGCGAGGGTACATTACGGTTGGTCTGTGAGGCTGAGTGTACATTGGGGTTGGTCTGTGAGGCTGAGTGTACATTGGGGTTGGTCTGTGAGGCTGAGTGTACATTGGGGTTGGTGTCTGAGGCTGAGTGTACATTGGGGTTGGTGTCTGAGGCTGTGTGTACATTGGGGTTGGTCTGTGAGGCTGAGTGTACATTGGGGTTGGTCTGTGAGGCTGTGTACATTGAGGTTGGTGTCTGAGGCTGTGTGTACATTGGGGTTGGTGTCTGAGGCTGTTTGTGTAGATTGGGGTTGGTGGCTGAGGCTGTGTGTATATTGGGGTTGGTGTCTGAGGCTGTGTGTACATTGGGGTTGGTGTCTGAGGCTGTTTGTGTACATTGGGGTTGGTGTCTGAGGCTGTGTGTGTACATTGGGGTTGGTGTCTGAGGCTGTGTGTACATTGGGGTCGGTCTGTCAGGCGGTGTGTACGTTGGAACTTAAAGGGCTCCAACGGCTAAGCTAGATAAGGCCAAGGGTAATTATCAAGATATATTTGTCAAATATAGCAATTAGACGATAGCTGGAATATTGGCGTCAACTCACATCTTCCTTGTACTCAAGGAACACTTTAAAAATTTCATCCTCGCGTAACTTTGGATGTTCGGCAATTCGACGAAGGAAAACTTCGTGCATAGCAACTGTCTTCTTGAATGTGGCCAGGTACTCTCTAAAAATTTAAATAAAAGAATAATTATAGATTTTGAAATTCGCATAGTCTACTAACAGTAGTTTTATATAAAAAAATTTCCATACTCAAAATACCATATTAAATTGACAAAATTTACTGAAATTGAAAACAAAAACTAACTACAATACGTGTATTAACTTTAATCGTATTAGTCGAAGTAACTTGACGACGATATGTTGTTAAAATAACTTTACTAAGGGAATATTATATTGTAAATTAAAAAAGACACTTCAGACTGGCCCTACCTTACCTATTTAGTCGTTCGTAGGAAACTGCAGACTGTAGGCTAATAAGGTAACTTGAAGGTTTGCGTAAACCTTTACGAAATTGGATATATACCGTTTTCACTTTACCTGAATTTGATTTAAATAAATTTGCATAATTATAAAGTTAACGCAAAAAAGCAAAGTCGCTTTCAGGGGTAAAAATTCACAAAATGAAATCGCAGGAGTCTAATAACAGTAATAATGGCGCTAAATGACACCAATAGTGGCGCTAAATAAATAACACCAATAGTGGCGCTAAATAAATAACACCAATAGTGGCGCTAAATAAATAACACCAATAGTGGCGCTAAATAAATAACACCAATAGTGGCGCTAAATAAATAACACCAATAATGGCGCTAAATAAATAACACCAATAGTGGCGCTAAATGACACCAATAATGGCGCTAAATGACACCAATAGTGGCGCTAAATGACACCAATAGTGGCGCTAAATGACACCAATAGTGGCGCTAAATGACACCAATAATGGCGCTAAATGACACCAATAGTGGCGCTAAATGACACCAATAGTGGCGCTAAATAAATAACACCAATAATGGCGCTAAATAAATAACACCAATAGTGGCGCTAAATGACACCAATAATGGCGCTAAATGACACCAATAGTGGAGCTAAATGACACCAATAGTGGAGCTAAATGACACCAATAGTGGAGCTAAATGACACCAATAATGGCGCTAAATGACACCAATAGTGGAGCTAAATGACACCAATAGTGGCGCTAAATGACACCAATAATGCGCTAAATGACACCAATAGTGGCGCTAAATGACACCAATAATGGCGCTAAATAAATAACACCAATAGTGGCGCTAAATGACACCAATAATGGCGCTAAATGACACCAATAGTGGCGCTAAATGACACCAATAGTGGCGCTAAATGACACCAATAGTGGCGCTAAATGACACCAATAATGGCGCTAAATGACACCAATAGTGGCGCTAAATAAATAACACCAATAATGGCGCTAAATAAATAACACCAATAGTGGCGCTAAATGACACCAATAATGGCGCTAAATGACACCAATAGTGGAGCTAAATGACACCAATAGTGGCGCTAAATGACACCAATAATGCGCTAAATGACACCAATAGTGGCGCTAAATAAATAACACCAATAGTGGCGCTAAATGACACCAATAATGGCGCTAAATGACACCAATAGTGGCGCTAAATAAATAACACCAATAGTGGCGCTAAATAAATAACACCAATAATGGCGCTAAATAAATAACACCAATAGTGGCGCTAAATGACACCAATAATGGCGCTAAATGACACCAATAGTGGAGCTAAATGACACCAATAGTGGCGCTAAATGACACCAATAGTGGAGCTAAATGACACCAATAGTGGCGCTAAATGACACCAATAATGCGCTAAATGACACCAATAATGCGCTAAATGACACCAATAATGCGCTAAATGACACCAATAATGCGCTAAATGACACCAATAATGCGCTAAATGACACCAATAGTGGAGCTAAATGACACCAATAGTGGCGCTAAATGACACCAATAATGGCGCTAAATGACACCAATAGTGGAGCTAAATAAATAACACCAATAGTGGAGCTAAATGACACCAATAGTGGAGCTAAATGACACCAATAGTGGCGCCAAATGGCAACAATAATGGCGCTAAATGACACCAATAGTGGAGCTAAATGACACCAATAGTGGCGCTAAATGACACCAATAACGCGCCAAATGACACCAATATTGGCGCCAAATAACGCCAAAGACGCCGAAAAACACCAAAACGCGATATTCATCCGCAGGAGCGCTAAAAACTAGCGTCTAATGCTAAATACAAGAAGCTCAGTACACTGCATTCAACTCACGCTTCAAGCTCCGACTTCATCTTGTCGTACTCCTCCCTAGTCATTGTGCCCTCGCCATCACCCAACCGAGCCAGTTTCTCGCGGGAAGTGGAAAAATCCGGAGTAGGCGGCACTGGTGGGATAATTATCCCAGCATAGTCGACATTCTCAGCCAGTCGGTCGGCTAGCCAGACGAATTCTTCGTGAGTTCGAACTACGGAGAACTCCGGCTGAGCAAATCTCGGCACCAGAGTAGTGACAGTTCTCACAGTGAATTTCACGCGCTCTTTTTCGCTTAATGCGTCGGAAATGTCCACTTTCAGGTCGGTGCCGTTTAGGTCGACTGTGTCGGAGCGTTGGTCTTTGCTGGCGCCATTGTCGCTGGGACCATCCGATAGGTCCACTTGGTGATCCACTTCCTCCTGAGGGACAGAATATAACCAGAAATCTGGCCTTGTAGTGTCGGATTCTAAATGATTGTGCTGTATTCTAAGTCTACTTCTCTCACACTTATCATTAGGCATATTCTCACAGACTATAATATGCTATCATTGCTTACAGGGATATTTTCAATTACATTAGGCGTATATTTTGGCCTTGGCGCTAGTCAGGATATTGCATTATTGTTGTGCATAGGCAAAAGACTAAAACGAACTCTAATTTCTCTCTGCATGTCTATTGTCTAGGCTAGGGACTTATACTTTTATGTCCAACGATAGCCTTGAGGCTGTAATCATTTTTGAAGTAGAATACATAACAATTATCAATATAGAAAGAAAACTTTTTTGTTTGTGTCAATTGTCAAACAGCTTATCTATACTATTTAAATTAAATATATAATACGGGAAGTGTTGCAAAACATTTATAGACTATGATCACTGTGAAAAGCAGGATTGGTTAAATAAAGTAAAATTTTACCTATATTCTCGACTTCTTTTTAGCTTTGTTTCATTTTAGCATAAAATTTCACAGCAATACCATTTGTCTGCCAAAAATTATGAGCATTTCAAAACTGTACCCAAGAAATTTCTAACAGAACTTGGCAATGCACACAGTGCTACAGGTAGTCGCTTATCATTGTAGTCACAATCAGGAAGATAGAACTTTCTGATGCACTCCAGAACAGTGTCGCCAATAGGCTTCAAAGATGATGCTTTCTTTAACTCCTCACCCATCCAGGTAACAAACCTTACTTGGTCATTGCCACTGTGCAAGTGCAGCCAATGCTGGATTGCCAAGTCGACTCCAATTGGCCAGGGTCTTGGATTGTGGAGGGTCAGCGTGCATCCCCATGGCAAGCCACCTACCAATGATGACAACCCACTGCCACTTGTGCAGCCTGTGACAATCTGCCAGCACTGCCATTCACGCGTGGATTGAGGAACTACTCATCAGTGTACCAAAACGCTAAGAAGAAGCAATCTCTAAGCTTCTCTGGATGAACATGGTGCGGAGATTCATTCTCGACTGACGTAGTTAAGAGCAAATGTGCAGTGGGGGTATCTGCTTCGGCCTCACTGGCTACCCACAGTCCTCAACACATGACTGTCACTGTTAGATGGCAGCTGTAGGCAAAAAAACTCACGCCCCCAATTTGATACTCTTGGACTTGGCGGCAGACAGATCAAACTCACAGCGCTATCAATGTCGAATGTCGGATTGATGTCAAAGTTATGAGATTTTGACTAGGAGCTGCAGGAGTTTTTTAATGCAAGGGACTTGACACACAAAGTTGCCAAGGATGCCAAAGAGTCATGAACAGTTGTCTTCTATACTAACTCTGGGGGCCTGATTGACCACCTGTTTTATTGGCAAGGGTATTAAGGAAATGCTGGATATTTCGATTTTTCTTCTTTTCATTTTTGAGTACTAATAATATATAAACTACATTACTATAAAGTGCTCACTTTCTATAACTAATACTAATATATATTGATAATAAATAGCTACAGATTTTAACACAGCTCATAAAATCAGTTTTTATGTGATTTCACACGAAGGAAGTGCCTAATAATTGGGCATAACTGGTCAGGACAAACCGATTTCATTTTAGGAAAACATTTCCTTGGTAACTGAGATGTTCCTCTATCACACTGCAGTGGCCATTTTATTGGGCATTTTTTTACCCCAAAATCTTATTTCAGCCCAACCATGTATTACAAAGTTAGGAGTTAGGAAGAAAGACATACTTAGGAAAATGTCACATGTGGGAATATATACTTTAGCATATTTTTTGTGTGCATATACATGAAGCTAAATTACAAATTTGTGCACCAAGGTCTATGTTTATCAATATTAGCTAAAGTGCAGTTAGTGCTAAAAAATCAATAAAGCATAGATTAAAACAAAAGCTAAAAAAGTTGGTCAATACTTTCAGATTTTATATACTTTTATAAACAATAAACAATGTTTTATTTTAACTTATTTGAAATATTTTGAAATATTTGAAATATTTGAAAGATTTTGATTTGAAAGATTTGAAATATTTTGCATATTTTATATATTTTATTTCCATTGTTTTGTTTAAAAAAGTAAAGAGAAATTTTACTATAAATAGGGGCCAACTGATAGCCTAGTCAAAAAAATTGTCTTTGTCTCTAATTGAACAATAAATGTTCTTATAATTGCAACTTGCTTAGTATCTCTCCAGTTATTCTATTTGGAAAAGAAATCTAATCAGCCTTAGAATATTATTTGCTCTTGTATTACTTATTTTGAGTAGTACATGGGGACTTAGAAGTAGCCCCAATGTTGGGAGAATTCAATCTATTCTTAAAGAATAAGATATCCAGATTTCAGATATCTAGATCTTCCAACTGCCTTAGAGGGCAAAATTTGGCTTAAAATATACTAAACATTAAAATCTCAAAACCTAGCTTTATAGCAGAAATTTTACAAGTCCTATTATGAATACCTCCATTTTGCAAAAAAGCTTCTCTAAAGAAGATGAACAAACCAGTATCAAGTTCCATGCCTTGCTTTGGCTATCTCTAAAAGAGCCATACAAAATCATGCATTGAGCCAAGGCAGACTCTTGTTTATCATATGACACTGTTTGTCACTAGATGGCAAATGTTCTTGACAGCAAAGAAGACATTCAAGATAAACCTCAAAGTAGGCCTTGTTTAACGAGAAGTGCACCATAGTTGGTGCAGAAGGTAGAAGCTGCTTTATAAGAGGATCACCATGTCACCTCTTGTCAGCTGGCTGAGTCTACTTGCATATCTCTAAACACAATCTATATATTGCTAACTGAAGATCTTGGAGTCTTGAAGATTCTCTCAAATTTGTTGTTTATATCCTATAAAACGAGTAGAAGCTCTGCTGCACAACTCTTAGTGTAGCTTATCTGCTAAGACACAGGCGCAAGAGGATTTAGTTTTTTTCAGAGAATTGTAGCTTATAATAAGAATTAGACTTTTTTGTAGAAGGCTAAACTGAATGGCAGAGCGTATCTTGGTGCCAGCCTGGTTTTCCAAGGCCAATAAAGGCTGCAAAGAGCATTGCTTAGCAGAAAACCATGCATGTGACATTCTTTGTTTGCAAGGGCATCATCTTCAATCAGGCTATTCTTCTCAGCAGAATAGTCAATGGTGACTATTATTTGGAAATGCTGCGCAAGGTGCAAAGAGTGACAAAAGGCCAAGCTTACATGCCTAGGACCTAATTCTACTGCAAGACATTGTTCTACATTGCAAGAAATCAATGATTGAAGCCATCCCTTTATAGGGCTTGAAAATTCTTTTATATCCCCCTTATTTGCTAGATCTTAGCCTGTGCAACTTTTCCTCTTCCCCAGTATCAAGGAGACAATGCAAGGCCACCAGGGTCCGGATTGTGTAATATTGTATGCTAGAACAAGAATCCTATCTTAGCTAAATGTATGCCAATGTACACCAGAAATTCTGCCTAAAAAGGTCATTTGTTAATTTTAAGGAAGCAAAAAGTTTATCACTGACTTTTTAGACTACAAAATTTCCTTTATTTTATGTAAAAATGTTAATTTACATTACAATTTTCATACATGGCATCCACATTCCGGATCATGTAGTATATGCCCGAAAATTTGGGCATGCATTGGCCTTGCATACCAAAATTAGGCATGCATAGTTTGCGTGCATCACTCCTAAGAAAAAAGTATGCATGCACACCTGGTGTGCACTTTATAGAATCACGCGTAAGAGTTATTGTAAAGTAGAAAAAAGATGAAAAAAAGTTCATTTTTAGGTGCAAATTTCAAGCTTTCCAGTTTTTTCTAGCTCATAAAAGAGTATTTAAACAAATCTTTGTGTGTATAAACTTTCCACTATAAATAGTATTGCCAAAAAAGCTTTAAAAGCAATAAAAATTTTTTATAATTATTACACTATTTAAAAAAGGTCTTTAATTGTCACAATGTAAAAAAGGTCATTTATTGTCGCAACACCAGCATACTTTTAAGAATGGGCGTGCACTAAATTTTTTTGGCGTGCATTTGTAATTATTCAATTTTTGTTCTGGTGTGCACCTAGCATGATCTAACTATGTCATGGCATGAATTTATTCACCAAATTGGTAGGCCTATGCCAAAAAATGGCATCAATTTGTGCACCAAAGTTTGTACGCCAACTTTGAAAGGGTTATTTGTATGCTGGAATTTTCTAGCGTACACATACATGCCTAACACCAATCTGACCCATCCAAACCAGATGGGTGAAATGGCCACTGGCCAAGGTAAGTTGCAAAATCAAAAACACAAAAAATGTAAAATTAGGGGAAGAAAGAAAGGAAAGGAAGAGAAAAGGAAAAGAAAGGAGGGAGAAGAGAGAGAAGGGAAAGAGGAAAGAAAAAGAGAAGAAAAGAGAAAAAGGCAAGAAAAGTCATATAGGCCTACAAAATGAAAATCAAGTCGCAATTGCCATTGGGAAGAACTAAGTTGCAATTGGGAGAAACTAAGTCACAATTGGGAGAAACTAAGTTGCAAATCTGGACAAAACTGTCACACCAGACAGGTGAAATTTTGAAGTTGGGCATGTATGGGCATACATGTAAGCCCCCCTAACCCTCTGGAGTCTGGCAAGGCCAATGGCAATGTTTTAGCAGCAAAGAGGAAGTCAATGAGGCTTATCACGAAAGAATGGCTGCCACAACAAAGAGTGGCATCAGTGCTAACATTGATAGACTTATGCAGCAATAGAAAAAATGCCTTGCGGCTTTTGAAAGTAAAAAAATATTAAAAAATAACTTACAAGCATCCTCGCAAGTAAGGTATAATATCAACTGAAAGCTACTTATCAACAAGGGTAAGAATAACGAAAGAGTATGCAGCTCAAAAACAAAAAATTAGACCGGACCTTAAAATAATAGGTTGGTTAGACTTAGACGTAATTATTTGAAGTTAGTTTTTTTACAGGACTTAACTTAACTAACTGTACAGATGAACATTGTATTTCTATTTTCTGCAAGTTAAAAAACTAACTTTCTAAGATATACAAAGTAAACATCAGGTAAAACAAAAAACTAAATGTCTGTTATTTAAGGCTCGGTTTTTTACTTTTAAAATATTACTTCACTTTGAAAGCCTAGCAGTAACTCAAAATTATTTTGGAGGTTGTCAATATTTCATAATAAATTTTCTTAGAAATACATGCATTGGGTGCGTTCGAGTGACTTAAAATGACTTAAACTGCCATTTTAACGTCCTTAGTAAAACAAATGTTAAGCAGACTAAATGTAAAAATAATCTAGGTAAATGATAGTCAAATTACAATTAAGAATTAATTCAATTTCTAAAACCGGTCTAAGATTAAAAAACGTCGCCTATACTTCTTCCAACTCAACCTGAACATTTAGTCTGCTTAACATTTGTTTTACTAAGGACGTTAAAATGGCAGTTTAAGTCATTTTAAGTCACTCGAACGCACCCATTTAGACTAAAAATTAAATACTGTCTGAGGGTCTGACATGTTATTAAAAAAATAATGTGTCAATATGAAAATGGACGCAGGATTGCTGTACGCAGTACGCTTTGCTAGAATTTTTTCATTCTGCTGGAATTAATTTATACTTTGCTAGAATTTTTTTAATTAGTACAACTCATGTTTTAATGTTGACATTATGTCAGCCTGTTATTATTGTCAAGGAATTGTAGCTATATGGTGTAGGCATAGTCAAAGTCAAGCTATTATATTTATATAGATAGGTCATAAGCCAAGTTTTCATAGTGTAATTATTAAAATCTCATTTAAAATAGGTTGTTTTGGAAAATTAGTCATTCTTATTTATTTTTTAATTAAGTTTGTTATACTTTTATATAGTACTTTAAGAATAATCTACAGATCATTTGTCAGGCCTTATAATAATATTAATAATATATCACATTTTATTTTTTAATGAAAAGGCTCCTAGACACTTTGTCATCTACTATGTCATCTTAAATAATGTAGCATTGTAGGGCCTATTCACCCAAATTTTTGTAGGCCTATTGTTTATTGCTAGGAATGCTAAGTAATAATGAAGGGACTAGACAGGCAAACCTGGTCAATTCATTACCTGTACAATCTATAGACTAATCTTTAATACCATGTATACCATTGCCAGAAAGTATATTTATGGGAATCAATAAGAACTACACTATTCACTTTCATAATAGGTCTATAATCCTTCAAATAGTGAATTTGTTTAAAATTGTATTGGGGGCTCTAGTTAGATAATTAAAGTGAGAGGGTGATATTTCATTTTGCAATCACTTCAATGGCAATTTTGTATCATGTAAATCATTACAAAAAGGTAGCAAGTTCTCATTTTTAGCAATAGCAATAAGTTTACATTTACTTGTTTTTGTATAGAATCTAGACACTGCGCATCTCCCCTCACTTTCATCTTACAATCCTATTCACATGGTGAGTTCATTAAGATTAATAGATGACAAAGTGACCAAGCTTTACATTTATTAGTGCATAACAAAGTGACCAATATAAGGTATAATAGTTGACAAAATGTCTAGGAACTGACAGTCAGACCTTTGACATTTTCTTTTAAACTTGTATACTAAAAGCTAACTAAAATGGCATGATAAACCATTGGCATCAATGACAATGATATAGGCCAGTATAGATTTTTGACATAAAAATTGCATACCTGTGCAAGCAGCAACAATTGTACATTTTTTGTAACTGCTTGCACTAAACTGCAATGTGATTGCACACAAGGAGGCACAATTCAGAGCACTGTTGCACCATAAAAGACATTGAGACACTGGAATTAAAGTTTTGAAGCCAGGGTATCACTCAGCACCATGTTTTGGATAGTAAAGCAGAGGCAAATGAAGCTTTATAAATGCTAAATAAGCTACTTGAATTTTCATGCATGCCTACTATAAGTAGCATAATGTGGCGGCAGCGCCTATCCTCAGCTGTAGTAGTTGATAATTTTGGTCGCCAGCCCAGCCGCTGCCTGGCTGCACCCTATCTGTGGCATTGGCGTGTGAACTGGAAGCCGAAGCCCGCCCTGTCCGAGGCTGAAGTGCCGCGAGATCAGCGTCGACTGCCAATCCGACCCAAGGTGCCAACGTCCAATGCTGGCTCGCTAGTGTCGCCAGGCGCCAAGTGGCATTATACGCAGAGTCGGGCAATTTTTCGCGGTCCGGAACTCGTGCATAATAAGCTTATCCATAAGCAGTTTGGAGTGCAGGTAAATTGGCTCCTGAGTCATGCATTTAGAATGGTCCCTGTGTCAAGCATTTAGAATGGCTCCTGAGTCATGCATTTAGAATGGCTCCTGAGTCATGCATTTAGAATGGCTCCTGAGTCATCTGTTTGAAATCGGCCCTGAGCCATCTACCTAAGCCTTTAGAATCGTCCCTGAGCTATCTACCTGGGCCTTTAGAATCGTCCCTGTCCCTGAGCTATCTACCTGAGCCTTTAGAATCGTTCCTGTCCCTGAGCTATCTACCTGAGCCTTTAAAATCGTCCCTGTCCCTGAGCTATCTACATGAGCCTTTAGAATCGTTCCTGAGCCATCTACGTTAGCCTTTAGAATCGCCCCCCTGAGTCACCTACGTGAGCCTTTAGAATCGCCCCCTGAGTCACCTACGTGAGCTTTCAGAATCGCCCCTGAGCCTTCAGAATAGTCTCTGAGCCTTCAGAATCGCCCTTATTAAATAACTGCCAACCCCAAACCACCGACTCTTTCAGGCCCTAGAGGCTGGCGTGATGTTACACAATCACTTCGAAACCATCCGGATGTCGTTGAACCGGAAGCTGGACCTGGACCGGATGTTCGCAGTCTGGCGCGTTGACGCCCCCTGGATGGCGGGCTACAAGCGGCCGCCCGGCCTCACCCTTGGCGGCGGTAAACGCGATCCGAAATTCTACAAATCGCCAGTAAAAGACGAGCGAATCATTTTGGAATTGGGCGGCAATCTCGATTGGCAGGAGGCATTTCGAATGCTGCGCCAGATGGCCGGCTATCTGCCCTTCAAAGCTCGATTCGTGTCGCAGGAGATGCTCGACTTTGAGCAGCGTTACGACCAGTACGTCTCCGAGGTGAACGTCAATCCGTTCGATTTTGACTTTGTTCGCAAGCACAACCTGTGCAACGTCGAACGACACCTGACCCCGTATGCTATTAAGCACGGTCGGCGGTGGTGGTAGCTCTCTTGCACTGATTCATTTGTTTGCTTCAATTCGCGGTACGGTGCGTGCATTTCATCGCCTTACATTGTGCTGTCGTGTAGGTGTGTTGCAGACGTTGCACTCACGCATGCTTTTTTTGAGATATTTTAACCGTCATAAATTATACTATGTTGTAGTAGTGTTAAATATAAATTGTCAGCAGTAATTAACGTTTACTTGATCATTTCTATGCGAGCAATATTTATTAAAAGCTATCTTTAATTGTCTTGATTTACTATACCTGCAGGGTTGCCGTAGCCCAGTGGTCTAGCTCTGATGTGCCAGCGGCCCAGGCTCGATCATAGATAATAATAAAAAATAATAAAGTGTTTTAGTATCTGTGGGCTCGATTCCAAGTGCAGTCCCATTAATTTGGGGCTAAATTTTAACCTCAGCTTGGCTCTGCTCGTTCACCTTGAGGCCCAACCCTAAGGCTTAGCGAAGTGTACATGCCTAACGAAAAATAAAGTTCGGGCTGCTGTTGTCGGATGTACATGTAGCAGCCTCTTTCACAGCTCCAAAACTTCATATTTCAGGGTTAGGGTTAGGCTTGTCGGATGTACATGTAGCAGCCTCTTTCACAGCTCCAAAACTTCATATTTCAGGGTTAGGGTTAGGCTTGTCGGATGTACATGTAGCAGCCTCTCACAGCTCCGAAACTTCATATTTCAGGGTTAGGGTTAGGCTTCTAGGATGTACATGTATCAGCCTCTTTCACAGCTCCAAAACTTCATATTTCAGGGTTAGGGTTAGGCTTGTCGGATGTACATGTAGCAGCCTCTCACAGCTCCGAAACTTCATATTTCAGGGTTAGGGTTAGGCTTCTAGGATGTACATGTATCAGCCTCTTTCACAGCTCCAAAACTTCATATTTCAGGGTTAGTGTTAGGCTTGTCGGATGTAATACATGTATGAAAGAGATGCTTTCGGAGATATGGTCCGCAGCACCCAGTGCTTGACTGGGTGCTGCGGACCGCTCTTCCTACCAACGACGACGGCTTGCTGTTGCGGCGACGACGTCAACCTTGGAGGCTGCTCAGTGTGCTTGGCTACGCCGACGATCTCACCCGTCAACTGTCGAGGGCGCCCAGCGATAACTGGACAAGCTAGTTGCTGATGCAACGAGTGTGGGCCTGGTGGTCAACACCCAGAAAACCATCGTGCTCTGCGTGCCGGACGACGAGGCTGCAAATTAATTTTGTGCCGAGGCGCTGATGAACAGGCGACAGAGCTTCCGCGTTGTCAGCAGTTCGTCTACCTCGGCGGTCTGGTTCCCGGCGTTCGCGAGGATTTGCGGCGTCGCCGCGTGCTTGGCTGGGCTCGGGCTGCCTTTCGTTCCGTGAGGGCAGTCCTGCAGTCTGAGGCCTTACCTGACCGCCAGAGGGCGGCGCGTTGTTCCAGGCAGTGATCGAGACCGTCCTGCTGTACAACGCCGAGACCTGGACCCTGACGGAGTCGCTCGAGCAACAAGTTGACGCGGCGCACGCTAGCCTGCTGTGCGCAGCCTTCAAGATCGGCAACGAGCGAGTGACCAACGCGGCTTTGTATCACCGCGCCGGCCTGGTCCGTCCAAACGACCTGTTGCGCCGGCGGCGACTCCAGCTGGCAGGCCACATCATCCGCGCCGAGTCGCACTGCCCAGAGCCGGTGCAGGTGCTGCTGAGGCTGCAGGCACCCTACCGGCGGGGGCAGGCGCGCACTCGGCGTTTCGTCGACTGCCTTCTGGCTAACGCCGGCGCCCCGGATTCGGCCGGCGGCGTGGCGTTCATTCGCGACCTGGCCTTGAAGCGCGCCTCGTGACGCTAACTGCGTATTCTGTTGTTGTGTTGTTTCGGAGATATGAAAGCGCAACGTGTCAGGGGTTCCTACATCCGGCAAATATTATTTTTCGGGGCAGAGTATCCTTAATTTTGGATCTTATATATGGAAAGCATCCACTAGACCACCGCCTAACCGCACATGACCACCAACCGCCACTGCATGCACCCTATGTGCCATCTGCAGAAAAAAATATTAGTGATTATTATTTAGACAGAAAACTTATTCGCACTTTGGTGCAGACGCTTCAGAATATATTTTTTACCATTTTTATTCGCTCTTTTTAATTGTGTCGACACGCATAGAAGTAGCGATGTTTTTAGGCATCGAAGTGTGATCAATACAGAGTTTTGATGAAAATCTAATCAGTAGGTATGCATGAGAATTTGGTAATTTAAAATGATTATAGCAGAGCAAAGTTTAGCGATGTGGCATGGAACGCTGGTTAATTACGTAAAAAGTTTTTTAGATGCACGTCGCGCCTCGTTTTAATTTGTTTATCTGCGACAGATAAACCCTGCGTTAGTTTAGCTTTTTGTTAGAATGTGGCGATAAAAAATATTTAGTTGAATGTTAACTCGTCCTTTAAAATAAAAATATTAAAAGCGACACTGTTTCAACCACCCACATTGCGAGGCTTTTCCTATTGCTGAAACTTAGCAAAAAATGTTTATACATTTACACTGTAGCTATACTTTCATGGAAATCAAACTTTCCTATAGTTTTATATGGTTAACTAGTCATGCGCGTGTATGTACTGTAAATGTTCTTCATAGAAAACTGCACATCAAGCACTCTGTGACGGCACTGCCTTTGGTAGGGTGACGTCCAGCTTGAAAGTGTAACAAAGCTCAAACTGGGCATCCGATTGAGCTCGTCTGGCCAACAGGTGCAAATTGTAGCGGCCGTCGGTGACGAAATGAGCGATCACTTTGGCTACCTGGTCCACCACCCGAATCTCGCAATTATCTGAATGATCCTCCACCGCCGACGAGTCCGTTGAGTTCTGCTTCTTACCATCGGACGGTAGGCGACTCAACGAAGTTATGAACTCGAGGTGCTGCTCGTCGGAAAACGCGAATCTCAGCGACACGGATTTGCCATCAACCGAAGACTTGAACGGCACGTCGGAGGCGTAAGCTACCGCCAGGCGCTTCACCACCGGAGAGTTGGCGCCGGACTTGACTTTGAACTCGTCCGGTACAGGTGGTTTAGTCAGAGTCAAGATCGCATTAGATTGCACATTCAAGCAGCGCACCAGGTACTTGCATACGTGAGTTGGTTGGCTATTCTTCCTCTCGAGGAAGATCTCCAATGCGTAGGCGCCAGACTCGGGTGGTTGAAAGCGCACAGTAAGCACGCTGCGACGTTCGTCCATTTGGATTCGAGCGTAACGCGACAGAGCCTGCGGCGTGATGCCGTTCTTGTGCAGCAGAACGGAGAACGCGAGTTCTCGCTGAGGATGCTGGCGGGCACCTGGAAATCGATGGACAACTCTCTGGAGAGGCTGCCGTCGAAGTTGATGCCGGCCGCCGTGTGACTCATCGGCTGGATGAGGAAGTGCCGCATGGCCTTGGACGGTCCCCATTCGCCGGTGCTGCTGCTGGACTGCGGCAGCGGAGTCATTCGCTTCTGCAGCTCGGGCGCCACCACTTTCAGCTTGGCGACGCATTTCAATCGCACCTGATAGCCGTAAGTGGCCGGATTGTTTGGCTCAACTAGGGCGGCGAATATTTCCAGGAAATAGGCATCCAGGTTCGGCACGTGCACGTCGAATACTAGGCGACCGGGCGAGCGGACGGTGAAGAACACGAATCGATCGAGTTTGGTCCCTTTGTAGTGCGCGGCGCCCGTTTCGGCGTTGCGGAGCTGATAGTGACAGACCAGCGGCAGGCTGGGATCCCGGAGTCCCAGCTCCAGTATCGCGCCGCCAGTCGTGTCCGTCTCCAGCACAGCCTTCGTGCCCGACGGAAAGCGCATGCCGTACTGGAAGAACGCCGATCGAACAAACGGCAACTCTTCGAATTCGGCTAGACTGATCGGCTTCTCCAACAGCTGCCACCTCGGGTCCAGCGGATAGAATTCGTAGATAAACTGGTCGGGATCTGTCAGGAAGTAGTGCTCGTCGTAGTGGTAGCGCAGGTTCTCGGAGGCTCCGCCGCCGCTAGTGCCACTGCTGGTTGATGGAGAAGTGGCCGGAGCAGCAGCAGCCGACGCAGCTTGGCTACTGCCAGTAGTGCGGTTGAACACAAGGTGTCTAGCGGCCCAGTTGCACTGGATCAAACGCCAGTCGCCTTCAACGTAAACAGCGTTCCACGTGTTCTTGAATTTGTTAGCCTGACGAAACTTCATGCCGGGCTCGTAGCCAACCGACTTTGAATAACCTGCGGGATTTGTTGTAATTCTTAAGCTTGCGTTTGTTCCGAGGTGATTTCAAAGTTAGATTTTCTTTTCGGAGATAAATGCCGCTACTAACAGTAACTTTATTAATCAACTTAAACTCAGACACATCCGTCAGTCTAAATGGTGCTCATACAATATTTTTATTACACCTGCCCTATGTGCAACCGACAGCTCAGCCGCAGCTATTGCCGTTCAGTCCAAGGACTGGGGGGGTCGCCACAACACACCCTTAATTACCCCAGCTAATGCTGGCACCCATTTTACGCCTGGGTGAACTGAAGCAATGCAGAGTTAAGTGTCTTGCTCAGTGACACAAATTGTTCCGAGTGGGTCGAGAATCGAACCCCCCGACCTTTCAGTCGTCAGTCGGACGGTCTTACCACTAGGCTACAACCCCTAGCCTAGCGGTAATAATACAATGTGGTAAACAGCTAATAGTCTTGGTGAACGAATGATTGAGCCGTGTGGCTCGGTACCTTTGCCTCTTAAAACTACTGTAAAATTAGTGTTTTATTACTGCAAATATTAAATATATAAATTATTTACACAATACTGTAGTACTACGAGCTACTTTTAATTAGACACAAGCCTACAGCATAGACTGACACCCGACTAGCTAGCAGGGTATTCAAGTGACCTCTCTTTACTCTCTATTCAAGCTTTGGTGACGAGAAACAAGCCTCTCAAGTTTGTGTAGATTTTTTTGAAAGCAGATGAGTGGTTATTTAGTAACATTATTACAAATTCTCTTCTTACAGACAAAACTGAAGTTCATGTTAGCATGGATACAAGCATGGTGGGGCTTTGCTACGAACTTGCTTGTACTGAGCATTGCGGCTAGGTACTTAGACACCTTCATATTCGTTCTGAGTACAAATTTTCGAATGAGTCAACGAGTTATTACATTTGCAGTACATTTTGTATACAATTCCAGATGTCAAAATGAGACTTTGGCACGTACGCAGTTATTTTAGTCTCACCTGTTAGTGAGGCACCAAACCAAAGAAAGGAATTTTAAAAACTACATTTAAAATCCTGGTTTTGTTACG
This sequence comes from Macrostomum lignano, assembly GCA_002269645.1. Classification (NCBI taxonomy): domain Eukaryota; kingdom Metazoa; phylum Platyhelminthes; family Macrostomidae; genus Macrostomum; species Macrostomum lignano. Next base: position 117,408 of record NIVC01003081.1, on the reverse strand, counting down.
TCTGTTGCTAGCTTGTTAGAGATAAATGATAATTAAGCACAAAAGCATTACCCTGGTATCAAGCCTCTAACCTAATATTTCAGCCATCTCTTTTTTTGAGCCTTTACATCTCAGAAACTCGACCCCTTGAGCTTTGGCAGCTCAGCAACTCGACCCCATGAGCCTTGGCATCTCAACAACTCTCAGATTGAGTCATAGAATCTCAGAAACTCTCACATTGAGTCATAGAATCTCAGAAACTCCCACATTGAGTCATAGAATCTCAGAAACTCTCACATTGAGTCATAGAATCTCAAAAACTCTCGCATTGAGTCATAGAATCTCAGAAACTCCCACATTGAGTCATAGAATCTCAGAAACTCCCACATTGAGTCATAGAATCTCAGAAACTCTCACATTGAGTCATAGAATCTCAAAAACTCCCACATTGAGTCATAGAATCAACGCATGCTAATTTGAGCAATGAACCTACCTACTCAAAAAAGCACTCACCCTTGATCTCAACGGCGTGGATTCCAGCATAGGAGCAGAGCCGCATGAACAGCACATGGTAGGTCTCCGTGCCGAACTGAATGCCCCGCAGCAGGCCCATCGGCGTGTCCGGATTCCACTTGTCGATGCGCAGAGCTGACAAATCTTTCACCGTTATCCAGCGGAATATCGCGCGCACCTTTTCCAACTCCGACATGCACACTGTCGTTAACTGGTCGGCCAAATCCGTGAACGTCAACTGCTCGCCCTCGGCAATGTTGATCACGTGCTCGTCTAGCTGACGAAATATGGAGGCGTCGGTGTACAGGGCGGACTTGCGCCTGGTCGGGGCAACGGGAGACGGCACCCGTTCGGGAATGATTGGCACCGCGTCGCTCTGATCCTCGTCGCCAGCCGCCTGTGGCTGAGGCAGCTCCACCGAGTCAATCGATGTTGCTGCATCATCGCCAGATGCCGGATGCTGAGTTTTCGCATCGTCTTCTTGATGGTCCTGGTCCTGCTGCTGCTGGTCTACTGTTGCTATCGAGCTGCTCGAATTCTCATAATTCGCCGTCAAAGTCATCGACGCCATCGACTGGACATTGGGACTCCCGCCGCTGCCTCCTCCGCCGCCCTGCCTGCCGCCCTCCTCCAGGTCTTCCAGTTCTTGCTGCAAATTGTCGGCATTGTCATCGTCATCATGGTTACTAGAAGTGGCTCCCATGCTTGGATCGTTAGTATTTGTTACCAAATTGGACTCTTCTAATGCCATTGTTAGGAATAAAGGTTAACTAACTGAATGCTATCAACAACTCTCTTTTTGCCTTGCCAGTAACTTTGCTTTTTGTTTGCCTCGGAACTTAGACAGCCAGAGAGAGAAGACAAAGAGCGGGTCCTAGCAGAGCAACTCACTGTTGAGAGTTCAGCCATAGACATCTACTTGCTGCTTAGTAACTTCTTGTATTCTTTTGACTGCATCATATCATGGACTTCTAGAAATAAGACATGGACTAGAAGCGTGGAAAACAGACGTCACAGTGGAGGGAAGTTGGTTTGTTGCATTTCACTAAAACCCCTCTCATGATATACAAGTTTTTATCCTATTTTTTTTAATCTGCTGGTTCGGGGTGGGGAAAATAAAAGTTTTCCCAAGTTAATTCAAGTCGATTAAAAATTGGGACCAAACACGTGTTGCATGCATCTTTATGCGATCTGGAAGCAATTAAGTGCTCAAAAAGAAGTTCGGCACAAGTGCTACGTTCTAATACAACGGTCCTTGAAGTGTCTAGGTACAAGTACATTCCTGAATAAAACGAATTCAGAGATCTCATTAGCCCTCACCTCCATCTCCTGCTGCTTCTTGGCCAGCAGCTGCAGCATCTCCCGACTCTGCCTAGCAACCAATTCGGCCGTTCTTTCCTGAGCCTGCTCCTGAATCTGCGACTCAATCAGACTCCGCTGCTCCTGCTCCTTGAACCTGATGGTGCGTCGCAGCTCCTCTCTTTCACCTTCGGGCGCTTGCCGCCGGGTCAGCTCTTCCAGCCGGGTCTCCCAGGTCTCCTTCATCTCTGCGGCCAGTTTCCTCTCCCTGAGCTCCCTCTCCTCCATGAGCCGGCGAAACAGCGAGTCCTCCTCTTCTCGATGCCGCCTCTCCAGCGTGGCCTGAGCCTCACGCATCTCCTTGCGTCTCTGCGCCACCAACTGAGGAAAGAAGTGGTGCCGGCTGTAGGTGGCCCGCTTCTGTCGCCGCATCCGCTGAGCTCGGACCGGACCCTGCGGTTGGATTAGGACAAATATTTGGTAAACCTGCCTGCATTTATCGGCCTCATAATGGGATGATTCTACCACAAAAACTCCCAGAACGTAAACCAAATTCATTCACGAACTGGAACTCTCCAAAATTATCCAACGTCCACTGAAACTCCCTAACTTCACCGAAACTCCCCAACTTCACCGAAACTCCCTAACTTCACCGAAACTCCCTAACTTCACCGAAACTCCCTAACTTCACCGAAACTCCCTAACTTCACCGAAACTCCCTAACTTCACCGAAACTCCCTAACTTCACCGAAACTCCCCAACGTCCACCGAAACCCCAACTTCAACGAAACTCCCAACGTCCACCGAAACTCCCTAACTTCACCGAAACTCCCCAACGTCCACCGAAACTCCCCAACTTCAACGAAACTCCCCAACGTCCACCGAAACTCCCCAACTTCAACGAAACTCCCAACGTCCACCGAAACTCCCCAACTTCAACGAAACTCCCCAACGTCCACCGAAACTCCCTAACTTCACCGAAACTCCCCAACGTCCACCGAAACTCCCCAACTTCAACGAAACTCCCCAACGTCCACCGAAACTCCCTAACTTCACCGAAATTTCAACTTCCAACTTCCAAATTCACCGAAACTTCCTAACTTCCACCGAAACTCCCCAATTTCACCGAAGGTTGATTAAAACCAAATTCCACACCGACAGTCTACCGAAAAGTTTCAGCGAAAGTTTGAACATTCAATGGATGGTTCCAATGTATTATCAAAATTAATTATACCTGAATTCCAACAGACTCCAACTCAACAGTTGGCACCTGACTTCGCGTAATCGCTTTCGCGTCCAAGTCTTCGTTTCGCATCCGGGTGCACGTGACCGCCTGCTTGATGCTGATGGCCTGAGCGTCCACCTGGCTTTTGCGGTGAATGTCGGCGTCCCGATCTTTGGTCTTGTTGTAGAAATTCTGAGCGGACACCGCGGTGCGAAGGCCAACCTGGCGCGTGTTATGATTGATTTATTTGCAAATTAATCTACTCATCAAACTGACTGGGCCACAGGCAATCATCGATAGTGCTTAAATAAGTGCTACATGCACATCATTTTCAAGCCATAATTGATTCATTCTGATACAATTACAGTCTTCTCAAACCCTAAAATGGCCCTTCGGGTAGAAAATTATAGTTTTAAATAGTTTTAAAGCCATTAGTTTTAATTGATCTCCTAGTTCCATTTTGAGCAAGGCATGCAACAAACTGTGTGCTAAAAATAAGTCAAACCAATTTGCAGCTGTTTTCTGGGCCAAATATTTGTTAAGTGTTAAAAAATGGCCGAGCGTCACTGTCTGGTTGGGTTGGGTGAATCGGAGTGTAAAATTACTCAAGGCTAATAATACTTTGAGACTTGTTAACAGATCGATAGAAAGATACAAGTCTTCGACATGATACTAAATATTATATTCAATTACAACAACGATGTCTGCGGAGACCGTTATACTTCAACCCAAAGACATATGTCAGACTGTCTTGAAGGATGAACTGTGTTAATGGCTCATGTCAGGAGTGTCTTCAAAGATGAGCTGTGTTAATGGCTCATGTCAGGAGTGTCTTCAAAGATGAGCTGTGTTAATGGCTCATGTCAGGAGTGTCTTCAAAGATGAGCTGTGTTAATGGCTCATGTCAGGAGTGTCTTGAAGATGAGCTGTGTTAATGGCTCATGTCAGGAGTGTCTTGAAGGATGAGCGGAGAGACTGATACATGCATTGACTGCTATAGACCTGAGCAGAGGGAATCGGACATCTACCTGGGGATTGGCAGGCCTGACCTGCACTCACCGCTTCCATATCCATTTGAGTATTCTTCAGCTGCGGTCGGTGGCTCGCACAGTAGACGCCTCGGTCAGCGCTGTCCGCTGGATTAGCGCAGTAGGTGCCAACATTGAGCGATATGTTGCACGTCTGGCACCGGAAGCAGTTCCGATGAAACACTGCGTCATTTATTGGGCCAATTTTTTCCGTCTGGTAGACAGCTCTGCCGCAGCGCTGACATTTGGCCAATGACTTTTTGATCATGAGTGTAGCGACAGCTATTTGGGACAAGGTATTGGATCAACAAGAAGAAGATCTGCAGTAGAAATACCCAGGTGGCTAGCAGAATTTTGAGTCGAACTGAGCTCTAGATAGCATGCCAAATTGCACAGCGTACGTATTGAAATTCTCTATTTTTTATTCCATGCAGTCTATTGTGCGAGCAGTGAGTGGCGTTGAGAGAGCGAATCCAATTTCTCTCGGTGTACTCGCGGGGGCTGCAATAGGCATATATGCTGGCGTGCAGTGAGGTCTATGCGGTGCAAATGTTACTTTATTGTTGAGTGAGCAGTGGAAGGAGAGAACTGCTGTATGGTCTGTCGTGTGGGCAGCCAATCATTAACTTCTTCTGCGCCTATGCTGCAGGGCGTGTCTAAAAGCCACCCACTTCTCATTCCCCCACTGTTTCTCTCTCGTTTTCTCTTCTGTTCAGAAGCAACAAGAGAAATTTATAGTGTTCGCACACTTTCCCTGGATCGGCCTTATGGGTTGTTGAAGTTTTATTGCCTTTACCTGTGTAGATCTGCCTCATTCTTATTTCTCTTCTAATGCTTCTACTGCACTAGTGCATACGGGTAAGATCAAGGATTTATCAGTATATTATTGCAGAAATATACATATTGAATCCTTGACTATAAAATTTAACGGGTTGGTCGTAGCCCAGCGGTCTGGCGCGGCGCTCTGATGTGCCAGCGGCCCAGGCTCGATTCCAACTGTGCAGTCGCATTGATTTTGGGCTCAATTGGAATCTCGGCTCTCGGTCTGCCTAAAGATGCCTGACATGCCTAACGATAAATAAAGTTAGGGCCGCAGTACACTCCTGTGTGAGTGTGTGCCTGCTCAGGGAAGTCGGTGGAATGGGCAGCAATGCTTCTCACCGGTTGTGTGACAATGTCGCTTAAAGTGCGCCAAGGTACACGCAGCCCCCTGCCTCTAATAAAAAGTTTAACGGGTTTACGACAGCTACGTACTATGTGCTACAGCTGCGAATTAGAGTCTAACAAACACTTTAGCTAAGTACATTTGCACCGACGATGCGAAATAGCAATGAACAATCAACTCATAGCCTCATCCTTTAATCTATCGATCAAGGCTGAAGACTCTCAACCTGTGCAGTCCATTGTTAATTATGCATGCGGGTTGTGTTACTTGAGGCGCTGAGAAGTAGGGGGCAGCCCTTATCTCATATGACTTGCTTCCATCCTTCTATTCAAGCCTCTTCTGAGCTGCCTTGCAGGGTCACTCAGGGTCGATCATGCTTGTTTACTCCAAAAGAGACCTGGCTAAACCGCAGTCTTCATCTGAATCGCGATTTCTTTACACTATTTTTTATACTCCAGAGAACTTGACTTGCACTGGTTGCTTCTCAACATTGCCCTGCCTTTTCCTTCCCACAGTAAATGAGAACTACTCAATCAGCAGTAGTCTAAACCGGTATACCAGTACATTTATGGAATGTCTCGTTGAGTAGACCATCTGAGGATCAGGTACATCGATAAGTTAAGTGCTCGAAAATTTAATTAGGAGGATATTTTACACCAACATCCTGAGCTGGGGTCATGTAACTGGTAGTCCTGCATCCGTGCAAGACTAAACTTCACGCCCGCGTTTGGAAGTTGAGCACGACAAAAACAGTTTTTTTTTTCCGGTCGAAACGGTCAACTTATTTAGTGCAGTGGTCCTTGCTTATTTATTATTAATTTGATCTAATCATGGTAGTAAAACACATTTATGGCTTTTTGACAAGCTTTGAGAAGCTTTAACGTTTGTATAGTGTGTAATGAATTGTTGGTTATCAAAAGAGTTCCTATTAAAAGTGCTTCTGTCCTCGGTTATACAATAGTCTCACGGTTGCAAACCTGAGAAATGTGAATGCCACAAATAATTATTGTATTAAAAGTTATACATAATAAAAATAGGCTTATGCATGTAGCTCGTTTACTCAAGCGTGAGAACTTTTGCGGCTGAGTTCTCCACATTTGCCCCGGTGAAAAGCAGAAGCTTATTCGCTTTATTTGCGTTGTTGCTATGCTAAAAATGTAATCGAAGTAGTTCTGTCATGCATCTATTTACCTTGTGCCAAGATAACTAGCAGCCAGGAATTTAACGCTTCAAAATTCTCAGAAGCTGCATGCATACTACTGACAAAAGTATTGTAGCTGAACAAACTATATTGCTCATTTCAACTTGTAATCCGTCTTTGGATGCTACAATTAAGCATTGCAGAGACTTCTGAGCTGATCGAACTGGCTGTTGCCGAGGTTACCGGTCGCAAAGCCCCAGCATCGCAGCCAACCGTTGAAAGGTTTCGTGAAATTCTTCTTGCAACGTCCCAGCAGTAGGTAGTCATGGATGTCTAGCAAGGGTTTACCCATGCCTCCACTACCGTATCCGTCCACAGAGGTGCTGAGCACAGTACCATTGAAGTAAGCCTGACCGGCAAATCGGTTGCCTTCAAAGTTGACGCCAAGAGTGATCGTACGCTCCACAGAGTCGCGTGGAAGTACACTGTCGCTCGACCAAGATGCGTAGTCGACCGTACCGTTAGGGAAGTAGATCTTGGCCTCCAGCACTCCATCCGATCTGGCAAAGATGCGGCTGTCATAGGCTCCGGTGCGGTTGTCGGTAAAGCTGCTGATGCACTTGTCTCTGAAAAAATGGGAACGTGCTCGTGGGTTCAAGCGTGATCGCGACGACGCCTGTTTCCTCCAGAAAGTCTAACGTCCAAAGTCTATGGCCAAAAGTCCATGGATTCAGTGCCAAGTTTCGAAACTGGTTTCAAGCCCACTGACACTGTCTATGGTACGAGTAAATCAACTGTGCTAACTGCAGCAGCACTAATCTGTATTGGCCGCTGAGGCTGAAAGGAGCTGAAAAGTCTCAATATTTTTAGCTTGTTCCAACCCTCTATATCTAAGGAATGTAGATATATCCAAACATAAATTTCAATAAGAAAAAAAATCATAATAATCTTTTAACACAAAGCGAACATTACTAACACTGAGTTGGAAGAAAATTTTCCATGAAAGAAGATGCTAAACTTCTGTCCGTAGAAAAAGTATCGAAAGAATCCAGGCGTCTTCACTTGTACATAGGAGCCGATTGTGTCTTCCAAGCGAACACCGTCAACCGAGTTTTTATGCAGGATATTGACCGGCTCGGCTTTTGGCATATATGGACTAGCCAGGTTATTAAAACTCTTTCTGAAGTCGTAAAACATCACAATCTGCGACGCAAAGCTTAGGCTTGTCAGAACAGTCGTTGAACCAGTTTTCTTGCAACGGACAATCATACCCGAGGCGCATTTCGTCGATATTGACGTTGACGGCAATTCAGGCAGGTTGTAGCAGGTGTGGCTGTCTCTCAGGTACACGGATAGTCGGCAATCGCTACTCAGAGTGCAGCGGAGCACGCACTCTGGTTTACTGGGAGCGGCCACTGATGCCGCAGCTTTAGTCGGTACGTTGGGACAATCGCTGGTCACCAGATCGTACACGGCGGTGCAGTCCATGCATGGGCCTGCAGCGCCGCAGCAGACAATTAGCAAAGCACTGCAGAAGCAACCCGACAAGAAGTAGAATGCCATTTTTTCGTTTGAATTTGACCAAATTCGATGCCTTCTTTGCTATGTATATATTGATAGCAAAACCAAACCGGTAGGAAGTCAGTGTTTGCCGTTTGCCAAAGTTGTCCTTCCCGCAAGAAGATTTTCGTCTCGGAAGTGTCGCGATGGAGTAACAAACCAGGAGTCAGTGGATCAATTCTTTCATTGTTTCTAGCCAGTCTCAACAATCTAAACATACGTTAGAATGTTTGGAGAAGTTTGTTCATCAAACTTTGGAGTCTTACTCTGATTGCACAGTAATATGAAACTGAAAAAAAGATGCATGATATTTTCATCAGTGACAAATGCGAATTTGGTATCTAGCTGTCGAACTCGTGGGGCATTGCTGAGATGCCAAGAGTCAATTGGAAGTTGCTTATAGGCGAAACCAAAGGAAGATCAAAGGAAGAGTTAGGGTTCAAAGGTCACAGGGGATTCTGATATCTTATAGGCTATAGATAGCTTGCTTTCAGGGCTGATTATTTTTTGTTTTAATCATCATTTTTCTTAGAACACTAACAATAGCGACTGTACAGTAACAAATCCAACATGTAGTTTATTAAAACTTTTTTATTTTTAGTACTGTCTGATATGACGTGACTATAATATTGATATTATTTTAATTGCATATGCAGTTTGACGCGTTTTGTTTTATCTATGGACCAAATGAAGCTGCAAAACAGGCTTGGGTTAAAAGCCCGCTGTGAGAATGTGAAATAAAGAGAAATAAGAGCAAGACTAAGAACCTTGGAGCCGCGGAAACGTCTGCTAGGATATCAGCACTAATAATTAATGCCTTAAGTAATTGAAGACTTTAAGTAACCTGAAAACATAACACTGTCTCTAACTCTCTCACTGCAAATGTAAATTATCCAAGATTAAAAGCGACAAAAAATGATTTTTATGCTCTTTACGAACATTAAATTACAAGAGTTTTTTATTTGACTGAATCACATTTTGGGTTTTACTTCTTTTTGAACAGCTAAACTTCAACGACTTTAGGCTAATAAGAAATCGCTTTAAGTTCGCTGGAGATTTTGTACTGAGAACTTTGTTTGTCAAATGCAGAGAGTATCTTGATGTTTTCAAACGTTTTAAAACTTTTTTTAAACGTTTTCCAATGAGACGTGCATGCAGAGCTTTCACTTTAAGAGTTGCAAAGATTGCGCAGTTGGTCGAACTCAGCGTAATCAATATTGTCGTTCATCAGAGCCCAGCACTGCAGCCAGCCGTCGAACGGTTCCATTCCGCTCAAACAGTTGCCAATGAACAGGATGTCGTGCATGTTCAGCAGTACAGTCGTAGCTCCAGAGCCGGTTCCGCCGCCCATCGAGCTCAAGGAGCCTCCGTTGAAGTAGGCCTGACCATATATACTCCCAGCAAAGTTGATTCCAAAGGTGACCAGCTGGTGAGTAGGACTTGATACAAGTGGAACGGCACTTATCCAGGACTTGTGATGGACGGTTCCGTTTGGAAAGTACGTGTCAACAACCAGGGCCCCATCGGATCTGATATAGATTGGACTGGCGTTCACGCTGCCGTCGGTGAATGAGCTGATGCACTTTTCGCTGAAGTTTTGGAAATTAAATACATACGATCTTTAAATGGAACTCTATTCGTCGCATAGAGGTTTTAATCGCGCACAAACTGACTTTATACTATACATGTAAATCGAGAGTGATCTAAATCAAGTTCTCTTGGTACTTATCGCAAACGGCTATGAAGCAATTCCAAACTGTAACTTAAAAATTCATACTATAACATTTTAACAATCATAAAAATATCCGGCAATGCATTTGACTTTTGCAATGCGTTTCAGGCCTTAACACGTCTTCTAACTATATAATTGGCCATTGTAAAGTTCATTATAAACAAAATTTTCGAAACCTACACGAAACTCATTGCGAATTTTCCTTGAAAGAAGAAGCTGAACTTCTGCCCGTAGATGAAGTAGCGATAGAATCCAGGCGTTGAGACTCTTACAAACGAGCTCGTAGAGTTCTTTAGTAAAAGTCCATTGGTCGGACTTTGCTCCAGGATGTTGACTGGCTCAGCCGGGTTTCTAGCCGGATCGGCGAGGTTTTGGTAGCCTTTTTTGAAATTGTAGAACAGCACAATTTTCGAAGCAAACGGCACAGATAGGGCAGCTGGCGTTGGTGCCGCAGCAAGCTTTCGCCTCACAATCGTACCGGATGTGCATTCGCCAGTTGATATTTCTTCGGCAAGGCTGTAGCATTCAGCGCTGTCTTTCTTGTACACAGACAGTAGACACGAACTGTTCAGAGTGCAACGAAGTACGCACTCAAGTTCGCATGGTGCAACCGCAAACTTGGCTTCAAATAGTTCGTTGGGACAGTTGCTGTGCAGTCGCTCAAACAAGGCAGTGCAATCCTGGCAGGCAGTCACTGCGCCGCAGAAGACCAGCAGCAGACAGATGCACCCGGCCATTGCGGAACTAATCTAGCATGATGCATCGATATGTTTGTCAGCATATTATAGATATTCACAGACTCTTCAACTCTTCACTTATTTGATTTCTAGCTAGCACTCTTCAGCCTGATGTTGGCTGTCTACAGATGAAGCTTACGCATTTAGTACGAGAGTATAACATAAGACAGAGGAGAAAAACTGTCACGAGTATATCACTTGACAAACAGAGTAGACTCTTCTTGACCAGGCTATTCGCCGGCTTCCCAATGGTTTCTGATGATTCGGCTTCCTCTATCATTGAATGCATGTAGGAATGCAATTGTATGAACTCAGAAATACACAACAGCAGGAGTTCCATTGTTGACAATGGGACTTTCATTGATTTCGGGGCCTCTATTGACGAGTGGACAAACATTGTCTAGTGGCTGTCTGAAGCGCTGAAACTGCTGATGATGCAAGTATGTTTAATAAGCTGAGAGATACTCAAGATAATTAAGTCTATTCGATGGATATACTGAGCAATTTTAGCAGAAGGCAAGTTGTACGCGCGCCAGCTCCATAGAGCTGCTCCTCTCTCCTCTTCCCTTTTCTCTCTCCTCTCTTCTTTTCTATCCTCTCTTTTCTCTCCTCTCTTCTCTCCTCTCTCTCTCTCCTCTATTATCTTTATTTTCTCTCCTCTCTCCTCTCTTCTCTCTTCTCTTTTCTCTCTTCTCTTTTCCCTCTCCTCTCACAGCTCCTCTCTCTCCTCTCTCCTCTCTTCTCTCTTCCCTTTTCCCCTCTTCTCTCTCCCCTCTTCTCTCTCCTCTCTTCTCTTTTCCCTCTCCTCTCACAGCTCCTCTCTCTCCTCTCTCCTCTCTTCTCTCTTCCCTTTTCCCTCTTCTCTCTCCCCTCTTCTCTCTCCTCTCTTCTCTTTTCCCTCTCCTCTCACAGCTCCTCTCTCTCCTCTCTCCTCTCTTCTCTCTTCCCTTTTCCCCTCTTCTCTCTCCCCTCTTCTCTCTCCTCTCTTCTCTTTTCACTCTTCTCTCACAGCTCCTCTCTCTCCTCTCTCCTCTCTCCGCTTCTGAACTTCAATAGCACATGAAGAAATATAATGATTAGAACTGCATTTTGAACTTTAACAGTTGAAGCTCTTTTAAAGCAATATAATGACAAAAGATCAAACTAAAAAATATTTTCTGTTGCTCGGGCTCCCTACTAAATTTTTCTCGGGGAGGACCAAGCCAACACTTTTGACTTCGTATGTTTGTTACATGCATGTTTGGTGAACAATTCAACCGAATTATAATTTAGTACCTGCGCTGAAAAGTTTTACCAAATAAACTATACTCTTATTTAGTATTCAGTGTAGTCCCTGCGTTTTCTCTGCTTGCATGGGGTTTAATATCAGGTACCAAAAATTGATAAAAATACTATGGCAGTTGCTGCGTCACAATTAAAACTAAAATTTGCCGATTTTCTTGTCATATGCGATTGCGGGTCGATTTGAAAATGTCGTGTAGATCATGTGCTTTGGATTGCATTTAATTCTACGGCAAGCACAAGGTTAATCATTGTCTCTTTCAATAAATACGATTGATTTACCCCCTCCCTTTTAATTTGGTTCGGATAGCAACCAAAGCAATACTTAATTTACTACATCAAGCTCTTATGTATACTTTTATCTGCAAATGTACAGTTGCTGACGAGCTGCAGCGCCCGTCCACACATCCTGCACCGTGGCGGCGACTACAACTGACGGGCTACGTGATCCGGGCCGAGGGCTTACAAAATAGGGTCGCCTATTTTGTTGTTGTCGTTGTTGTTGTTGCTGTTGTTGTTGTTGCACAGATGCAACCGGCCGGTGGTGGAGCAGCCAATGCTGCCGTTTAAAGTGAGCCGCTCTCCAGGATAGTCATTAGACCAGGCCCTCGGTCAGTCGCTCCATCATGTGAGTTGATCCCTCAGGTCAAGAATTTCTGCCGCGTTTCTTTTCGTTTCTTTATTCCGTAATTCCCCTTTCCTTCGCTCGGCTTAATAACTTAATAGTATTAATACACTGTTACTTGATATTTCCAAGAACATTTTCATCAGTAATGAATAGTTATGTAAAACAGTAGCAAAGTAAATTAAAGATATATATACATGTATCAAGTAAGATTTCAAATCAAAAGACACGACTCTCATGATGTATGGGCCAGATAGATCCTATTGTTCCTTCTGTTCTTTGAACAATGAAATGACGAGCTAAGTCATTATTAATCAATTAACGCATCGACCTCGACATCGCTAAAGCTGGCAACAGCCTCGATCGACAGTGAGTCAAACCCAAAGATCATATATATACAAGATAGGCCACTCATTAACCTCTTGTAGACATGTAGAAGCTAATGTAAAAAATTTTGCATCTCGCGTAGGGGTGTTCGGGGTTCGGGGTCGGGTCGGGTTTCGGGTCGGGTTTTGGTACCGGGTTCGGGGTTCGGGGTAGGTGTTCCGGGTCGGGTTCGGGGTTCGGGGTAGGGGTACCGGGTTCGGGGTTCGGGTCGGGTTTGGCCACCGGGTTTCGGGGTTTTCGGGGTTTTGAACAATTTATCATTCTCAATTTTTTTTTCAAGCACTTTTTACTCCTTATGCAAAATCCACAATGCGAAAGATATGCATTGAGTTTCAGGTACAACTTAAGTTATGTTTTACATACAATTTGAAACGGAAATAGCAGATAGAACCATGGATTCATTTACACTTTCTGGTAAATAACGATTGTCGTTTTTCGACCCATTCAGTCTTGCAGTTGATGATTTAAAAAATTACGTTCAGTAATAATTTTACATGTGCTACGTGTAACATGGTCTGAAATTCTGGATTGGATGAGGAAGCTTAAAATTTATAAATACACCATTATTCTCCACGCATCAGTCGCCAATAATCAATTATCACAATGATTACCTACTCATATCAGCATACAATTTTATGTAAAGACGTCACTTTAGTTTTTACAAAGCAATTCTGTTATACCACTACTGACTTACTGTTAACTGTAGTCAAAAGTAAAAATAAATATATATTTGTGATTAACTCTCCTGTTTCATTGTATCATTGTTTTATCTGTGCTATCTCTTTATCGCTCTAGTTCTATCTCTACTGATATCTACACTACAGGGTATAATCTAACTTTATTGTACTCTATTTTTGCAGCTTAAATAGGCCTAAACTCATAGATGTAATATTACTAAGAAAGCAATTTCGTTGTAAGTATAGGTACGAAATGGTCCTGATTTTAGTTGTGACCTTTCATGTATCTTACTATTAGATCTTGGGTCTTGGTATTCCTTCCATCTCAACCCCAATCCCATTGCAAGAAGTGTTTCATTTTTCTTTTCCTAGTTGTAGAGTAGCTAAGGGAAATAAAACCACAAGGCTAAGTGGTTGAAGCTGTTAAGGCACATCTCAATATATAAAACTGAATTTGAAACTGAAATTCAAAACTGAAAACTGAATTTATTAAAATGATTGACCAAAATAAGCGTGAAAATGTTCGGGGTTACGTTCGGGGTCGGGTCGGGTTTTGGTACCGGGTTCGGGGTTCGGGGTTGGAAGAAATGTTCGGGACGGGGTTCGGGGTTCGGGGTAGGGGTACCGGGTTCGGGGTAAACCCCGAACCCCGAAAAAATGGCCGACCCGAACACCCCTAATCTCGCGACAGCGCGAAAATAAACTACTGAACTCAATTTCGTCAGTAGTCCCTGCAGTGAATTCATGTTAATTCATAATTCTTAGTTCAATTGAGTAGCTTTTTAATTAATTCATGAGAAGTTTTACTCAAATCTAAAAAATAGCGTCTATGTCCCTAAGCTACTGAACTCAAAATGTAAGCAACCCATGTCGGCTTTTTTCGCACAAGTGACGAAAAACAGCGGTCGCACTTTCCCTACTGCCGCAATGCAAAGTGGCCTATCTAGGGAATTTAAGCTCTATTATGGTCAAGCCCTAGTTAAATTTGCGCGCGCTTTCAGGCACTGGATCTGGACTCCGTACGAGGACCAATTCGACGCAAAACATTTAAACAAATAAGTCAATCATATGCTTGTTTAAATGGAAAAACAATGACTATGAAATTATAAATTTAAAATATAAAGCCCAAACCCATGGCTTGCATTCTATAACTACTATTTTTCTGTTTTATTTTTTTCCTTAAATGCTGATGCAACATTCAAAATACACCAAAAACTAAATCGACTGAGTCGTGACTCGTAATGTTTGTGTGTTAAGCACCCAAAATTTTGAATTGATGTAAAATTCCTCTGATCAATGGTTGAATAGTCATTACTCAGTTACCTTTGCTTTAAATACTTTCTTAGTTTTTTATTATGAGTATAGGCCTATAATTCAGATCGGAACACAGCTTAGCTAGCAATTATTAAAAATATTTAATGTAGGCCTAGCCCTAGGCCCTATACTATACTAGGCCTATACTATACACTATACAGGCTCGTATCTATACTAGGCCTATACTAAATGACTATATATATTGTAATCTATACTTATAGGCCCTTTATATGCATAAGTAGCCTATCTCTAGATCATGGGTCCCTCAACCTGCGGCCTCTGGGCCGCATGCAGCCTGTGAGCCCTTTTTGTGCAGCCTGTGGCAACTTCCAGTAGTTTGCATTACATGCAGTCAAGGGGGCCGTAGCCCAGCGGTAGCGCAGCTGCTCTGTTGTGCTAGCGACCCAGGCTTAATTCTAAGTGCAGTTACAATAATTTGGGGCTGAATTGGAATCTTGGCTTGGCTCTGCTCATGCAATTAATGGCCTTGAAAGCCAACCCCCCAAGGCATAATGAAGTGTACATGCCTAACAATAATATAAAGTTAGGACCGCTGTACATGTACACTCCTGTGTGAATGTGTGCCTACGTATATATCCATGCATTATGGGCAGTAGCCTAGCCTAATGCCTCTTGCTGGTTATGTGCCTATGTTGCTTTTAGTTAAAGTATGCAAAGATGCATAGAACCCCCTGCCTCTAATAAAAAAAATCCCACCAAGTCTATCACTAGATTTCAATATAGCCCCTGATGTTTCAATTCATTTGGATTGCTATTTTAGCCACTTCTAGTATACAAATCTATATGCAGTTAAGACAAGAGTTGAAATGAAAATTAGGAAGGAATGCTAACTAATATCAAGAAGGTTCAAGGCAAAGGAGGTAGGGGTTGGGGGTTAAAAGGTTGCAAAAGGGGCAAGCCACTAGTCTAGAGGTCGGACGGGATTGAAATCTTTGGGTAGGATCAGGATCAGGAATAATTTTTTTCTTGGGATCGGGATCGGGATTCAGGAATTGGGATCAGGTATTTTAGTGTATTGTCCATGTAAAGTTAAACAAAATTGAGAAAAGATTGTCAAGATCAAGAAGTAAAACACAAGGAAATTGATATGAAGTTTTGTAACCAACAAAGTAAATAATGTAACAAGTATAAGTTAAAGCAAAATACCTTCAAGTAATCACTAATTCTATAAATTTTTAATCAAAAGACCTGTTCCCGAATCTTAAGTTTTTTAGGGTCAGGATTCTAGTCCTATGGGAATTCAATTTTCCTTGAGATCCTGAGATTTCAGGATCGGGATCCTGTCCGACCTCTACAGGCCACAGGGAGTAAGGAAAATGAACAAGGGTAGCAGAGCCTAATATTTTAGAGAGACACCGGGCACAAGGCAAAGGGGTATAGGTACCTTTATAAGCTACAAATTAGGGCCTAAAATCAGAAAAAGCACTAAATCATATAGACTCATTTTCTGGGTAGGGGCATATGACCCTGGTGTCACAAGGCACAAGCTCCTACCACCCATGGAAGTAAGTGAATATACAACTCACACATGGTTTGTATATCCCAAGCCAGCTGGATTGCCAATGTGGCCTATTGCCTATAAAAGGTTGGGACCTGACCTCTGCTCTGCTCTAGATTATTAGATTGACTTTTTCTTATATCTTTTTTGGCCTTTTTTATTTGATTAGGCCTACTTACAAAACAGTGGCAGTATAGTGTCTATACTCTATAATGTTAGAGTTAGAGCATATATATATAGGCATAGGTCTATCTACTACTATCACCATGTAAACATACAATAAGCCTACCATTGCTTTAATTTTTAGCAATAAAAGACTACTGTTGTCTCTAGTATAAAATGGATTCTATATCAAAGACATAGCCACTGTGTCTTTTAATATTAAATCATTTAGTATTAATGATATAACCATTAGCACTATACTATAGTTATATAGACTTTATATAGACTATTCACTATTAGAGACATGGCCACCATTTCTATAAGTCTTTTTATAGGCCTATTATTGACATAGCTACCATGTTTCAAAATGTGGCATTATTCTATTGGTAATATTGTTATTAGACTTGGGTTTTTTATGTGAATGGGTGCAAATATCATCCTGGTCTTAAAAAATTGCACCCTGAAATTTGACTCAGGGTGCAAAAAGCGCACCATAATTTTTTGCAAGGATATGATGTGAATTTCAAAATTTAGTGTTATAGACATCTTAAGTCACTTCATATTCTTAGAATTAGCCAGTAATTTGAAACACACTATTAGTGTTAGACCAGTTTTTGTCTGCAGCAGTCAGTGTTGCTACAGGCTGCGTTTTTAACGCAGCTGCGTTTTTTCTTTGAAAAATCTGTGTTTGTGCATTTTTTTTCTGCGTTTTTTTTCATTCTGCGTTTTTACTTGCTAGCTGTTTTGTTGGTGACTTAAGTGGTCCTTTTTGCTGTTGTATTATCTAAAATCCCACGTTTTATGTTTGTTGCATCAGCTTTGTTTATCTTAAAATCCATTGTTTGAAAAATACAAAGAAAACTACTTCCTGCATTTGGGGTCGCTTCACAAGCTCGAAATTTCACAACTTTGAAAAGCATATCCTTTCATAAATCCGAAACTTCATACGCTCGAAAATTCACAACCTCGAAGACCATTTTAGCAGCCAACTTCATAAGCTCAAATCTTCATATCCTCGAAAACCATTTTAGCAGCCAACTTCAAAAGCTCGAAATTTCACATCCTCAAAAGTTTTAGCAGCCGACTTCACTTTTAGTCTTTGGTTTGGGTTAGGATTGGCTAGGGTTAGGCTAGTATAGTGTTTCGAGGATGTGAAATTTCGAGCTTATGAAGTCGGCTGCTAAAATGGTTTTTAGCAGCTGGAAGCAGCACCTGGAGCGGCAGCGGGAAGAGAATGAGGAGAAGCAGAAGAAGTTGGCAAAGGAGAGAGAGTTGGCAGTAGAAATTGCACAGGAAATTAAGAAGGCAACACACTCTGCACAGTTGCAGGCATAGGAGGAGAGCATACGGAAGAGGAGACTGGAGGTAGATGCGCAAGCAGACAGAGCTGCCGCAATGCTTGACAAATATCAGCGACAGGTAGCTACCCTAGCAATTGAGCGCAAGACACTGGAGAAGGAGACTGAGGGCCTCAAAGAGAAAAAGAGAAAGTTGGAGGAGAAGGCGACCAAGTCTACCATCGCCAGTTATTTCAAAAAGTGACGCCGGTAACTTTTGGTAACAATGATTTTTGGGCTTACATAGACATAAATAGATAGGCAGTGTTAAGCAAGTTCACGAAAAAGGAACTTTCGTACAACGAACTTTTGAACTTTATGCAAGGGCATTTCCTACTTGGTCAGTCATGCTCGAGTAACAACCATTTATTTACCTCATTCTACTGCCAAACAGTTAAAAATGATCTCATTCTGCTATTCTTTCAATATCATTTTTAAAATGAATTGAACTTTTCCAAAAATGAACTTTGCCAAACACTGCATATGGGGATACAGGGTTTGCAACAAAGATGCATCCAGGTATGATCTAGGCATCAGTTTTATTTTACATGCATTTTATTACGAACAGCTATGCTCGCAATCTTGCTCTTTGAGTGACTGAGAGGGTAGAGACAGTGAGAACTGAAAGAGTAACAGATGACATGAATTTTTACATTTATTCTTCAAGTTGTTGCATTGTTGTTGTCGTGCTGTTTCCATGTATGTTTGCATGGGCCATCAATCGAGATACACATATTGCATGTATATGTACTCACTGTCGCTCTTATATGTATAGGTTGTCCAATGTCTAGAAAGTTCTGTCCATTTTTTTATACAAATGTTCGTTCGACTATTTTTCATGAATAACCTGGTTTCAGTCGGTAATGTATGCGACATTGGTGTCCACGGTCCACCACCTGTCGCCAGCGGTGTGGTGTGGCAGGGAACCAACGCCGTCCCTGTAGAACTGCTCTGGCCGAGAGTCGAAAAAGTTGCCGATCTCCGAGATGAGGGCCAGTTCGTTGTTGAAGCTCTTGCCTTGCAGATGCCGGTCAATGGCGCGGAATAGATAGATAGAGCAAGCAGTGCAAAAGGTGCTCTTTATCATGTGCCATTCTTTGCTGAAAAAAAGCAACTTTCAGTTAGATGCAGGTGGTGGTAGAAAGGTGAGTAACATGTATTGCTAATAGGCAAATATGAACAACAATGGATAATAGATAAGAAAGTTTTAGTATAAGGAAGTTAGACCATGTGAAAAAATCGGACAGAACTTTCTGGACAACCCAAGAAGTGCAGGATAAGTTGCGTATCCTAGTTTGTCTGTTAGCCAATATCCATCGGCCAATTTTTGTGCACTCGCTGGTTGCTGCTGATTAAAGAGGAAAAACATAAATTTTTGCATGTGACCATTTATGACATCTGCTGGTTGGCTGGTAGCCGTGTTGATTTTGGAATAAAATGTACTGATGTACTCTCAGCCTTTTTACTATCGTATTGCTCAGCATCGTCGTGATTTTCTATTTAAATGCATTAGATATAAGAACATGTTTCGTTGCTAATGTATCTTGTTGTTAATCATCCTAGGGCTGCTAGTCACTTGTGTGCATTTATACAGTATAGTTGTATGTCCAGGGCACAGTGCTAGGATGTTTCAGGGCCTAGATCATTTCTCTGTATTCTACTAATAGTGCAATGTAAATTTGTTCCTCGAACTCCTTGATGTCGTTCATCATTATTTGCTCAACAGACAAGGGTACAGCCTGCAGTTGTGCAACTCGAGAACAGCTTCTTAATACTTGTATTAGCTACTGACTGGCATCTAACATGTAATGTACTTAGCAGTTTGCATCTAAAAATTAAGGACAGCAGGCTTCGGATTTGTTAAGAAAATTGTTGCTTTACACGGTGCCGTGTACATATGCAAAAACACAGAGCACACCCACGTAGGCAGGGCAGAGGCATGAATGTACAATAGAGTAGTTCTGAGCTTCATTATAATTTTTAGTACTGCCTGCGTTTTTTTTATCGGCTGCGTCTATTTTTTTTCAAATGCCTGTAGCAACACTGGCAGCAGTGCAGCACATCCTGGTCTTGAAAATCACACCCTGAAATCTAGCACAGGGTGCAAAATTGCATCCAAGTTATGGACAAAAAACCCAGTATTAGACTCCTTTTTAGCTATAATTTGTTGGCATAAGTATGATTAAATTCTTTAAACTCAAATTTATACTAAAAATTAAACATTTAGCTAGTGGCTATCTAAAAACAAATTTCTGATTCACTAAAAACAAAGCTAGATAGTGTGATAATAGTGTCCATAGTTCACCATGTTCTTTCAACTTAGAAAATCCAAAAAAAAACTAGCAAAAAACTAAAACTATTAGAATGATAAAAAAATTATAATGCTAGAGTATAACAAAATCTTAAGGCATAGCAATTCAATATGGTTCCCTTCAAAAAAGGCCCTTTTTATACTAACAATCAACTATAATACATTTAGTTCCAAGCCCAACCATCAATAAACCATTTTCTTTGCTAGCCTTGCAGCTTGCAGCTCTATGGCTTGACTAAACAATTGGCAACCATTTGCAATCTTGGTAATACTTAGCAAGGAAAGGCTATTATTAGTGCCTATTTCAAACTTTAAAATCATACTTCTTAATGACTATGTCTATAGGTAAAAAAAACAACAGATCAAAACATATGTGTAACTAGCCAATCTAGACACTATAAAAATTGTGGTAGACTAAGGTAAGTTGCAAAAATGCCCACCTAAAAGAATATAGATATAGTACTAATTAGATGACTAGGCATTTAGCCTTAATAAGACAGTCATAGTTACTCCTGCCATTTACCCAAAACTGCATTAAGGTTTCTTTCTTAGGTAATTTGCAGTTTTGGTTAAATTTTTTAGTATATTTTGGTTAAAGTGTAAGTTGCATAGCCAGTGTAAATCAGGGGGTTATGCATGTATGAATCAAAAATTGCCATAGAAAAAGGAAGGATTAGGGGATATAATCCTCTTTCCATAGCCTTCTCCTTAAGGGCATCCTATTCCCTTCCAAAGAAAATTTCTGGCTATGTGCCTAAAAAGGCAATAGTCAAAATGACAACAGTCAAATGGTAACAGGCTTACTAAAAGGCAATAGTCAAAATTACTTATTAATAATTTATAATAATTAATAATTTATTAAAATTACAAGCTCACATGTATTCGACTTTTATTTGTTGAAACTCAAAAATGTACAAGTAATAAAATATGTTAGAGAGAGAGAGAGAGAGAGAGAGAGAGAGAGAGAGAGAGAGAGAGAGAGAGAGAGGGGGAGACTGTGAAAGAGGAGGAGAGGAGAAACGAGAAAAGAAGATATGGAGGGAGAGAGAAGAGATAAAAGAGGAGAGACGGAGACGGAGAGAAGGGAGAGAGAAGAGGCGAGAGAAAGAGAAAGAACTGCATGAGAAGAGACACAAAACTTGAGCGGGCCGGATTGCTATTGCGAAGTTTCAAAGGACATGAGGGCCAGATTGAGAGGCTTCATGGGCGGCATGTGGCTTCTCGGCTGGAGTTTGCCAAGCCCTGCCCTGCTATCAAGATATCTACTTGAATATCGATCTATATATACTACAAGGCTCCAATTGACATTTATGCCAGAAAATTCAACGACAAGTTTGTATTCAAACATATAGTTAAAACCTGCCATAGCTTTGGCACAATCAGAGGGACATTAAACAAGAATGTCTAGCGACCTGTGGAAGGAAATTCAGCAGGCTCGCAGCAAAAATGTGTCGCTGCGCGAGCGTCGCGAGAAGCGCAAGCTGGACAGTCAGGCAATCATTGCCCAGGCTATGGTGGCCAGCAAGATGCCGAGAAATGTTTCTGACAGCGAGGAGTGCGAAGCCCCTAACGAAGGGGGAGATGATGGCGGGGCTCCTGTAGCTGAGGAAAAGAAGGCCGATGAATTGGAACTGCTCGAGTGTAAAGAAGAGCTCAAAGTGGTCAGTGAGACTTTATGCTTTGAGAACCAACTTTTTGGTTCGGGGTTTGTAATATCTGGTTTCTTAGAATAGGATGTTCGGATCCTTTTTCCTAGATTCATCATTGGTTGCAAGGGTAGTTTCTTAGAATCGTAGTTTGGTTTCTTTAAATTGCAGAAGTATCGTGCTTATTTCTTCAAAATTATAGCCTCGTTTCGTGGAATCTACGAAGCGTTAACATTGTATCAAATAATTAGGATCAAGTGGCTTAGAAGAATTACGATCAAGTTTCTTAGAATGAGTATTAGGTTTCTTCGATTCGGTATTAAGTTTCCTAGAATCAGTATCTAATTTATTTAAATCGGCGTCTGGTTTCCTAGAAACCGTATCAGGTTTCTTAGAATCCGTATCAGGTTTCTTAGAATCCGTATCAGGTTTCTTAGAATCCGTATCAGGTTTCTTAGAATCTGTATCATGTTTCTTAGAATTTGTATCAGGTTTCTTTGAATCGGTTTCAGGTTTCTTAGAATCCGTATCAAGTTTATTAGTGTCGGTATCAGGCTTCTCAGATTCTCAAATTATTTTGTTCGAATCAGGAGGTGACACCAGATGAGGCGGCCGCCAAAGCCCCGGATGTTGCGGCGTCGCCTCTAGTTGACGGTGATGATCTGCATGTGCAGCAGCTCGAACAGCGCCTCCTCGAAGTGCTAGAAGACCTCGGCGTCACGGTGGACCTGCCAGTCAGTTTTGCCGTCATTTTCGACATGCTGGCCGTCAAGTTTCCTGACGCTCAGGCACCGACACCAGAAGCTCTGGTTGACCTGCTGGAAAAGCAGGCAGCTCAGGGCGTTATCGTTGTTGTCAGGTACGGTTGTTTCTTCAAGGGTTCAGTTTGCACTTTTAATAAATCTGCCACAGATCTCCCCAGTCTGCCACATAGATCTCCAATCTGCCACAGATCTCTCCAATCTGCCACAGATCTCTCCAATCTGCCACAGATCACCCCAATCTGCCACATAGATCCCCCCAATCTTCCACAGATCTCCCCAGTCTGCCACATAGATCTCCAATCTGCCACAGATCTCTCCAATCTGCCACAGATCACCCCAATCTGCCACATAGATCCCCCTAATCTGCCACAGATCTCCCCAATCTGCCACAGATCACCCCAATCTGCCATAGATCACCCCAATCTGCCACAGATCACCCTAATCTGCCACAGATATCCCCAATCTGCCACATAGATATCCCCAATCTGCCACATAGATCTCCCCAATCTGCCAGATAGATCTCCCCAATCTGCCACAGATCACCCCAATCTGCCACATAGATCTCCCCAATCTGCCACATAGATCTCCCCAATCTGCCACAGATCACCCCAATCTGCCACACAGATCTCCCCAATCTGCCACACAGATCTCCCCAATCTGCCACACAGATCTCCCCAATCTGCCACATAGATCTCCCCAATCTGCCACACAGATCTCCCCAATCTGCCACACAGATCTCCCCAATCTGCCACATAGATCTCCCCAATCTGCCACAAATCTCCCCAATCTGCCACACAGATCTCCCCAATCTGCCACAGATCTCCCCAATCTGCCACATAGATCTCCCCAACTCTCCGCTTTCAGAAACGACTCAGACAAGACTGCGCCCCTGCTCAGCCAGTGGATGGTCTCCGACTGCCGTCACAACCGCCTCACCGCCTGTTTAGCCGCGGTGAAAACTGACGCCAACCATCTGGAAGAGTCCACTTATCAGCAGGTTTTAAACGCCGGCAATCTGGAGAGTTTGCTCAGTTTGCAAACTTTGAAAGAGCGCCAGGCTACCCGGGCGAACGCGGAGATTGCCGAACTGTTGCACAGGAGAACTTTTATGGAGCTGCAGCGAATCGAAAAGTTCAAATCTAGGAATGGGGCGCTAGTTAGAAAGTTCTGCGACTTCGAAACTAGGGAGCAATGCGAAGCTACTGCCGCGGCTAGGTGGGTCTTTGTTGCTGCTCTTTGTTGCTGATTGCTGTTCTGCGCGACTTGTTAAAAATTGTGCATCAAGCTCCCCAAAATCACCCCACGAATCTGCCCTAAACCAACCCAAGAATCTACCCTAAACCACCCTGAGGATCTACTCTAAACCAGCCTGAGGATCTACTCTAAACCAGCCTGAGGATCTCCCCTAAACCACCCTGAGAATCTACCCTAAACCAGCCTGAGAATCTACCCTAAACCAGCCTGAGAATCTACCCTAAACCACCCTGAGGATCTACCCTAAACCAGCCTGAGAATCTACCCTAAACCAGCCTGAGAATCAACCCTAAACAACCCTGAAAATCAACCCTAAACCAGCCTGAGAATCAACCCTAAACCACCCTGAGGATCTACCCTAAACCAACCCAAGAATCTACCCTAAACCAGCCTGAGAATCTACCCTAAACCACCCTGAGAATCAACCCTAAACCAGCCTCAGTATCTACCCTAAACCACTTCAAGAATCTACCATAAACCACCCTGAGGATCTACCCTAGACCAACCCAAGAATCTACCCTAAACCACCCTGAGAATCAACCCTAAACCAGCCTCAGTATCTACCCTAAACCACTTCAAGAATCTACCATAAACCACCCTGAGGATCTACCCTAGACCAACCCAAGAATCTACCCTAAACCACCCTGAGAATCAACCCTAAACCAGCCTCAGTATCTACCCTAAACCACTTCAAGAATCTACCATAAACCACCCTGAGGATCTACACTAAAGCACCCTAAGGATCTCCCTAAACCACCCTGTAAATCTCCCCTAAACCAGCCTGAGAATCTACCCTAAAACCACCCTGAGCATCTCCCCAATATTTTCACTTCAACTTTGCAGGCACGGTCGCACCGGCCAGCCTCCCCAGCGCTGCTCTGATTTGCACTTTCGCCGTATAGTTCAAAGCCACACGGACACATCATTGGGCGATTGTTCGTTTCTGAACACCTGCTTTCACATCGACACGTGCAAGTACGTGCACTACGAGATCGATGCCGACGATCTGAGAGAGGCGAAGGCTGCCGCGGCTGAGGCCGCCAAACCAAAGGCTAGGGATTCTAAAGCCATTGCTGGTGTGTATTACAATGTGTCATAGTATAATGATTAGGTCACTAATTATATCTAATATAGGTGAAAAGTCACATCTAATTGAGACTTATTCTTAGTAAACGGGTCACAGTCATAGTATCGAATATCAAAAATAGGTCTTAAATTTTATAAATGGTTTGTACATGTAGATAATCTTAAAATATGGGTCATAGTCACTTAATTATAGTCTTAGTCATTAAATTTAGGTCAATCATGTAGGTTGGGTCATAGTCATTTAATCTGGGTCATAGTCATTTACTCTGGGTCATAGTCATTTAATATAGGTCATAGTTATTTAATATGGGTCATAGTTATTTTATTTAGTTCATAGTAATCTAATTTAAGTCATAATTTGGGTTATAAGCACAGTTAAGCTACAAAGATGCAAGCCAAACCGAATTCCAGTGCCCCAGAAGCCCCACTACCAGGACGAGATCACCCTGTACCCGCCGCAGTGGATCCAGTGCGACATCCGGCATCTTGACATGACCGTTCTTGGCAAATTCGCCGTCATCATGGGCGACCCGCCCTGGGACATCCACATGGAGCTGCCCTACGGCACCATGTCCGACCACGAGATGAAATCCTTGGACATTCCCTGTCTGCAAGACTCCGGCTATATTTTCCTGTGGGTGACCGGGCGAGCGATTGAGACCGGCCGTGACTGCTTGCGACTGTGGGGTTACAAGATTATCGGGGAGCTTATCTGGGTGAGAGCTTTGCTTGCTTGTTCTCTGTTTTGGAGTTATAAAAATAGTAGTAGTATTATTGATGGTAGTAGTAGTATTAATAGTAGTGGTAGTAGTAGTAATGTAGTAGTAGAAGTAACAGTAGTATGAATAGTAGTGGTATGAGGTTTACTAGTAGGTGTAGTAGTAATAGTAGTAATAGTAGTAGTAGTAGTGGCAATTGAAGAGTAGTAGTAGTGGTAGTAGCAGTTATAGTTATTTTAGTAGCAGTAGTAGTAGAGTAGTAGTAGAGCAGTAGTAGTAGAATAGTAGTAGTAGTAGTGGTAGAGTAGTAGTAGAGTAGAAGTAGTAGTATTAGTAGTAGTAGAGTAGTAGTAGTATTAGTAGTAGTAGTATTAGTAGTAGTAGTATTAGTAGTAGTAGAGTAGTAGTAGTATTAGTAGTAGAAGTAGTAGAGTAGTAGTTATAATAGTATAGTAGTAGTAGCAGTAGTAGTAGTATAGTAGTAGTAGATTAGTAGTAGTAGTAGAAGTAGTAGTAGTAGAGTAGTAGTAATAGTATGATAGTAGTAGTAGTACGAGCGTATCTCAGAATCCCCACAGATTTTATGAGGTGAATTGCAATTGCAGCTCCAAAAAAGCGATTTGTTTCGCCCCCACCCACCCCGTTGCCAGGTGAAGACCAATCAGCTGCAGAGGATAATCCGCACCGGTCGCACAGGTCACTGGCTCAACCACGGCAAGGAGCACTGCATCATCGGAGTCAAAGGCAGTCCAAAGAATGTCAACCTCGGCCTGGACTGTGACGTCATCGTTAGCGAAGTCCGCGCCACTTCGCACAAACCGGACGAAATCTACGGCATCATTGAGCGACTGTCGCCCGGCACGAGGAAGCTGGAGCTGTTTGGTCGGCCTCATAATGTTCAGCCGAACTGGATCACCCTTGGTAATCAGTTGGACGGCGTTAAACTGATCGACCCGGATGTGGTGGCCAAGTTCAGAGCCAAGTATCCCGACGGGGTGGTGACAAAACCTGCTGGGTAGGAGCAAATTGAAAATCCCCATTCTCTGAATCCCATTTCAAATGTGCATAAGATCCCCAGTCTCTGAATCCCATTTCAAATGTGTATAAGATCCCCAGTCTCTGAATCCCATTTCAAATGTGTATAAGATCCCCAGTCTCTGAATCCCATTTCAAATGTGTATAAGATCCCCAGTCTCTGAATCCCATTTCAAATGTGTATAAGATCCCCATTCTCTGAATCCCATTTCTAATGTGTAAAATTTCAAATCAATTTCAAACCTTCAAATCAAAAATAAGGATATTCAATCAGAATTGTAGTAAATATTGTAAAATTTACGAACAAGCTTATCTGTCTAAAAAGTACAATGTACTTTATATCTTATCTACATAATAAGTAGATAAGATATAGAAAGGAAGTAGTAATCTTCCTTTTATTTTTATTATCAACCTCTGTTACACATCTCGCTGTGACGTGCTTGTTTTGTTTATAATTTAATCCAAATATTAATATCTACCCACTAATTATATAGTTGGCATATGCTTAATAGTCTACTAAGTAGACAACTTGTCAGTAGGTAAGTAAGGGTTTTTAACGTTATTTTTGCATCAGAATTCAAGCTTCAAGCGTTGCTGTATAAATTGGCTGGCCTGTCCGCTTCACTGAGGACGATTGCCATACTGGACTATGCCGGCTGGGTTTTAAATTTTATCAGCGATTTCTTACCCGCGTTTTGTGTCCTCCATTGCTGATTCACTCCGCTTGTGTCTTGTACAACTTGTACAATACAAACACTTCGTTGTTTCTGTTGACTTTGTAATCATAATCATATGGTTTGTTTATTTAAGTATAATATATTATTGAATACAGTGTATTGGATATTATAAACTCGTTGATGACTGTAACTGATACCTGTGTGTGAAGCATTTCATTTTAATGAGTTTTAATTGGCTAACAAACTTCTTAATAATCCCGTTCCCAATCCCCAGGATCCCAATCCCAATCCACAGAATCCCGATTCCAGTCCTCAGGATCCCAATCCCAATCCACAGAATCCCGATTCCAGTCCTCAGGATCCCAATCCCAATCCACAGAATCCCGATTCCAGTCCCCAGGATCCCAATCCCCAGGATCCCAATCCCCAGGATCCCAATCCCCAAAAATCTGATCCCAATCCCTAAATCTCTGATCCCAATCCCAATCCCCAAAAATCTGATCCCAATCCCTAAAACTCTGATCCCAATCCCCAAAACTCTGATCCTAATCCTAATCCCCAAAAATCTGATCCCAATCTCCAGAATCCTAATCCCAATCCCCAAAAATCTAATCCCAATCTCCAGAATCCTGATCCCAATCCCTAAAACTCTGATCCCAACCCCCAAAACTCTGATCCCAATCCCCAAAACTCTGATACTAATCCCCAGAATCCTGATCCCAATCCCTAAAACTCTGATCCAACCCCCAAAACTCTGATCCCAACCCCCAAAACTCTGATCCCAACCCCCAAAACTCTGATCCCAATCCCCAAAACTCTGATACTAATCCCCAGAATCCTGATCCCAATCCCCAAAACTCTGATCCAACCCCCAAAACTCTGATCCCAACCCCCAAAACTCTGATACTAATCCCCAGAATCCTGATCCCAATCCCCAAAACTCTGATACTAATCCCCAGAATCCTGATCCCAATCCCCAAAACTCTGATCCTAATCCCCAGAATCCTGATCCCAATCTCCAAAACGCTGATCCTAATCCCCAGAATCCTGATCCCAATCCCCAAAACTCTGATCCTAATCCCCAAAATCCTGATCCAAATCTCCAAAACGCTAATCCTAATCCCCAGAATCCTGATCCCAATCCCCAAAACTCTGATCCTAATCCCCAAAATCCTGATCCCAATCTCCAAAACGCTAATCCTAATCCCCAGAATCCTGATCCCAATCCCCAAAGCACTGATCCCAATCCCGAGAATCCCGATTTAAAATTCTCAATAGGAGTTTACCGAAAGCAGTGTATAACCGCACGGAGCACAGGAAATTCGATATGAATTGACACAGCAGCCTCAGTGTCGAATATCGTTAAAATTCTGTTGTTGATTGATCGTGACAAGTGATGGGGTCTGGCTTTGGCCCAGTCACATTTCTGCGAGCATGTCTGCTCTGCCGTGCGTGGTCGTGACGCAACAAGAATAGTCTCTGTGTCTGTCAGCTCAGATCGACGCAGTTCACTGGAAGCGGCATCATTTTTATATTGCGTACTTTGTATTGGGTCTCAGACTATGGACAATAAATTTGAATTCACGCTATATACGAGATGCTGGTTGGGACATCTGGCCTTGGATTTTCAAATTATGCTAGGGGCTTGCATCATGCTGTCTACTGTGTGTGCCCTGACTGCCTGGCTGACGCAATCTGCAGATGGGAAATGTAGGGTCAGGGGGCGCTAAGGGCTCCAACTGGTTGTGGTTGCTTAGGCTTCTTCAGCGGCTTGGCTTTCTTTTTGATTCTCAGTTGCCCCTGTTCGAACTGGTGCGGCCGGCTTGCGCAATTCTTTTATGCGGGATCTTCCTTCAGCCTGCTGGCCTTTGTTGACTGGCTTGAAGTCTGTTTATACAGATAGATAAGATAGATAGATAGGTTAGATAGATAGATAAGATAGATAGATAGATAGATAGATAGATAGATTAGATAGATAGATAGATAGATAGATAGATAGATAGATAGATAGATAGATAGATTAGATAGATAGATAGATAGATAGATAGATAGATAGATAGATAGATAGATAGATAGATAGATAGATAGATAGATAAGATAGATAGATAGATAGATAGATAGATAGATAGATAGATAGATAGATAGATAAGATAGATAGATAGATAGATAGATAGATAGATAGATAGATAGATAGATAGGTGGATTGATTGATTGATTGATAGATGGATGAAATGGATGGATAGACAAGACACTAAGACAGACAGACAGACAGACAGACAGACAGACAGACAGACACCCAGACACAGACAGACAGACACAGACAGACAGACAGACAGACAGACAGACAGACAGACAGACAGACAAGTCACTGATAATTCATTCTGCCGCCACAGCAGCAGCTCATAGGTGATGCAATCCCACGGCAGTCCGTGGGTAGCAACCAGTGACTCTGAGACTTTGAAAAAGTGTCCTCCAGCCCGCATGGCTTTGTTATTTATGTTTGTGTCTGTGAGTAGATACGAGTAGACCAGACGTAATAACTATCCAGTAATCTTGATTTGATTTACACAGCTAATAATAATATTGTTGATCCGACCGTGCTGTGTTTGGCTGGGCGCCAAATCCCATATGGCTGCCTTTTTTGCTTAGAGCCTCGATAATGGGATATCAAGGTAATGAAGAATCAGTGGCTGACTGGCAGCTTTGTGGAAACTCGCCGCCAGGGACATGCATGG
>NIVC01003081.1:60000-82500 GCA_002269645.1 Macrostomum lignano | reverse complement strand
ACAGACACAGAGACAGACACTGAGACAGACACTGAGGCAGACACTGAGACAGACACTGAGGCAGACAATGAGACAGACACTGAGACAGACACTGAGACAGACACTGAGACAGACACGGAGACAGACACTGAGACAGACACTGAGACAGACACTGAGGCAGACACTGAGACAGACACTGAGACAGACACTGAGACAGACACTGATGAAGACAATGAGACAGACACTGAGACAGACACTGAGGCAGACACTGAGACAGACACTGAGACAGACACTGAGACAGACACTGAGACAGACACTGAGGCAGACACTGAGGCAGACACTGAGACAGACACTGAGACAGACACTGAGACAGACACTGAGACAGACACTGAGACAGACACTGAGGCAGACAATGAGACAGACACTGAGACAGACACTGAGACAGACACTGAGACAGACACTGATGAAGACACTGAGACAGACACTGAGACAGACACTGAGACAGACACTGAGACAGACACTGAGACAGACACTGAGGCAGACACTGAGACAGACACTGAGACAGACACTGAGACAGACACTGAGACAGACACTGAGACAGACACTGAGAGAGACACTGATAAAGACAATGAGACAGACACTAAGACAGACACTGAGACAGACACTGAGAGAGACACTGATAAAGACAATGAGACAGACACTAAGACAGACACTGAGACAGACACTGAGAGAGACACTGAGACAGACACTAAGACAGACACTGAGACAGACACTGAGACAGACACTAAGACAGACACTAAGACAGACACTAAGACAGACACTGAGACAGACACTGAGACAGACACTGAGACAGACACTGAGACAGACACTAAGACAGACACTAAGACAGACACTAAGACAGACACTGAGACAGACACTGAGACAGACACTGAGACAGACACTGAGACAGACACTGAGACAGACACTGAGACAGACACTGAGACAGACACTGAGAAAGACACTGATAAAGACACTGAAACAGACACTGATAAAGACACTGAGACAGGCACTGATAAAGACACTGGGACAGGCACTGATAAAGACACTGGGACAGGCACTGATAAAGACAATGAGACAGGCACTGAGACAGACAATGAGACAGACACTAAGACAGACACTGAGACAGACACTGAGAGAGACACTAAGACAGACACTGAGACAGACACTGAGACAGACACTGAGACAGACACTGAGACAGACACTGAGACAGACACTGAGACAGACACTGAGACAGACACTGAGAAAGACACTGATAAAGACACTGAAACAGACACTGATAAAGACACTGAGACAGACACTGATAAAGACACTGGGACAGGCACTGATAAAGACACTGGGACAGGCACTGATAAAGACAATGAGACAGGCACTGAGACAGACAATGAGACAGACACTAAGACAGACACTGAGACAGACACTGAGAGAGACACTGATAAAGACACTGGGACAGGCACTGAGACAGACACTAGGACAGACACTAGGACAGACACTAGGACAGACACTAGGACAGACACTAGGACAGACACTAGGACAGACACTAGGACAGACACTAGGACAGACACTAGGACAGACACTGGGACAGACACTGAGACAGACACTAGGACAGACACTAGGACAGACACTAGGACAGACACTAGGACAGACACTAGGACAGACACTAGGACAGACACTAGGGCAGACACTGAGACAGACACTGAGACAGACACTAGGACAGACACTAGGACAGACACTAGGACAGACACTAGGACAGACACTAGGACAGACACTAGGACAGACACTGAGACAGACACTGAGACAGACACTGAGAGAGACACTGATAAAGACAATGAGACAGACAATGAGACAGACACTGAGACAGACACTAAGACAGACACTGAGACAGACACTGAGACAGACACTGAGACAGACACTAAGACAGACACTGAGACAGACACAGAGACAGACACTGAGACAGACACTGATAAAGACAATGAGACAGACACTGGGACAGACACTATAGGAAACACTAAGACTGACACTAGCAGACATAAAGACAGACACTGGGACAGACACTATAGGAAACACTAAGACTGACACTAGCAGACATAAAGACAGGCACTAGGACAGACACTATAGGAAACACTAAGACTGACACTAGCAGACATAAAGACAGACACCATGACACACGCACAGACACAAGCTAATGCTATGAAAGATATATAAGCGCGCAATAGTCCACCTTTTTTTTCTAAATTTTCGGGTTTCCAGTCCAGCATCAAGATTGCTTTTTATAGTAGTCCCTGGCGCAGCCGCGGCCCTTCTCGCGCGGTCGGACACTTGCCAGACTTAATCTTCATTTCTTCGTTGTTGTTTCTGTCTCATACCGAGTCTCTCGTATCCAGCATTCGATTACGTAATAGCGAGCTCGACTCGAAGCAGTATTCGAATTGTTCGGAAAAAAATTCTGAGGCGGCTGAAACTGCTAAAACCAAAAACGAACTCGGTTTGACGCGCTTCGGCCTGTAATTTTACGAGCCTTTTGGTGGTCTGGCAGCCTTTTTTCGAGAATTTTTTGTCATTCATTTTTACATTGTTTGTCGGTTAAAACAGACTGCAGTTCAGTCTGAAGGTCAGCTAGAAGACATTCGAAGGTTGTATGAAAGAGCTCTAGACAGTGTGAGTAGATAGCTATTCGGGGGATGCATAGACAGCTGAGGGTAGATAAGTAGACAATTTAGGGTAGATAAGTAGACAGCTGAGGGTAGATAAATAGACAGCTGAGGGTAGATAAGTAGACAGCTGAGGGTAGATAAATAGACAACTGAGGGTAGATAAGTAGACAGCTGAGGGTAGATAAATAGACAACTGAGGGTAGATAAATAGACAACTGAGGGTAGATAAATAAACAACTGAGGGTAGATAAATAGACAGCTGAGGGTAGATAAGTAGACAACTGAGGGTAGATAAGTAAACAGCTGAGGGTAGATAAATAGACAACTGAGGGTAGATAAGTAAACAGCTGAGGGTAGATAAATAGACAACTGAGGGTAGATAAATAGACAACTGAGGGTAGATAAGTAAACAGCTGAGGGTAGATAAGTAGACAACTGAGGGTAGATAAGTAGACAGCTGAGAGTAGATAAATTCAATGTGATAATTATCAAACCCAAAGGTCAAGGTGTGCAGTGCAAGTTTTCCATGCAATACGCGGTTCATTCCGGGAAATTTTGGGCTAGAAATATAGCAGTTGAAAAGCTGCAGGTGTCTTAAAACCGCAACTGTTTGAAAAGATCTAATTAATCTGGACAGGTGGAAATAGTTATATAAATAATTAAAAATAAGTGCGATAAAATTAATTGTTTCACTCATTGCCCTGTTTACAGCGAAAGTCGAAAGTCGAAACCAGAGAGTATTCTGATGACGCAACAGCACAGTCGCTTGGCAACCTGCATTGCGCAAACTGAATGATTTATTGCCTGATTACAAGTGGCTGAAGGACAGAACTGAAAATTTTCAAACGTCATTCTGCGGGGGGTCTGTCTTCCCCCCCCAATCTATCCAGGCTCCTCGAGTCAGCTTCATCAGCAATTGTGTTGCGTAAAAGTTAGTCAGGGTGTCCAGCTTCAAGTTTGTAAGACCGCTAGGCGCCCATGGTTGGGTGGCTTTGCAAACTTCTTTAAAGCAACTGTTTACAAGTGGTTGCGCTGAGATCTGATAAGAAGGTGCGTGCTGCTGAGGCACCTGTTCTGCAGGGGTTACCGCTGCCCGCTCTCTCCCTCTCTTCTTTTCGCTCTCTCCTCTCTTCTTTCCGCTCTCTCCTCTCTTCTTTCCGCTCTCTCTTCTCTTCTTTCCGCTCTCTCCTTCTCTTCTTTCCGCTCTCTCCTTCTCTTCTTTCCGCTCTCTCCTCTCTTCTTTCCACTCTCTCCTTCTCTTCTTTCCGCTCTCTCCTTCTCTTCTTTCCGCTCTCTCCTTCTCTTCTTTCCGCTCTCTCCTTCTCTTCTTTCCGCTCTCTCCTTCTCTTCTTTCCGCTCTCTCCTTCTCTTCTTTCCGCTCCGTCCTTCTCTTCTTTCCGCTCTCTCTTGTCTTCTTTCCGCTCTCTCCTTCTCTTCTTTCCGCTCTCTCCTTCTCTTCTTTCCGCTCTCTCCTTCTCTTCTTTCCGCTCTCTCCTTCTCTTCTTTCCGCTCTCTCCTTCTCTTCTTTCCGCTCTCTCCTTCTCTTCTTTCCGCTCCGTCCTTCTCTTCTTTCCGCTCTCTCTTGTCTTCTTTCCGCTCTCTCCTTCTCTTCTTTCCGCCCTCTCCTTCTCTTCTTTCCGCTCTCTCCT
Source organism: Macrostomum lignano (assembly GCA_002269645.1). NCBI lineage: Eukaryota > Metazoa > Platyhelminthes > Macrostomidae > Macrostomum > Macrostomum lignano. The sequence goes on along the minus strand of NIVC01003081.1, from coordinate 78,182 downwards.
TCTCTTCTTTCCGCTCTCCCCTTCTCTTCTTTCCGCTCTCCCCTTCTCTTCTTTCCGCTCTCTCCTCCTCTCCCTCCCGCTCTCCCCCTCTGTCCTTTCCTATGTTAAGCACTCAACTCACTCAAAATAAACCTTTAACAAACTATAGATTTTTCACGTTTTACAATTCAATTACGCAACAGCACAGCGGACCCAAGTCTATTTAAGCAACAGGAAAAAATTGATTAAATAAAAAATTGCCCACCGTTAAAAGATTTAATTAAACTGTGAAATGCTTCTAGACTCGAGAGAAATTCTATCGCAGTTATTAAACAGACAGCATGGGGTGCTGATTGCTCAACAGACATGGCAAGGTGTGTCGCAACAACACTGATCAATCAATCAGAGCCTCTCTGTCATTCTTTCCTCCACTTTTTTGCGTCAACGAATTTCCCCCGTAATAAAAAACTGTGTATGAAAATTTAGAAGCAAAATTGAAATCTAAGACAAAAGATGAGGCCATTGAGACGTTGAGGATTTCGCAATCCTGTTCCCCGTTCTTAAATAATTCTGTTGCGCAATGCGCACAGAACATCCACGTCCGCAAGGACTTCATTTTTTATTTGCAATTGATGAAAAAGAAGTAAAAACTGCAAAAGAATTTTTTTTTCTCTCAGTTTCATTTCTGGCCTGCACACAGCTTGTCTGATAGGCACAGATGCCAGCGCAGGCAGACACTAAGACAGACACTAGGACAGACACTAGGACAGACACTAGGACACACACTAGGACAGACACTAGGACACACACTAGGACACACACTAGGACACACACTAGGACACACACTAGGACAGACACTAGGATAGACACTAGGACACACACTAGGACAGACACTAGGATAGACACTAGGACAGACACTAGGACAGACACTAGGACAGACACTAGGACAGACACTAGGACACACACTAGGACAGACACTAGGACACACACTAGGACACACACTAGGACACACACTAGGACACACACTAGGACAGACACTAGGATAGACACTAGGACAGACACTAGGACACACACTAGGACAGACACTAGGACAGACACTAGGACAGACACTAGGACAGACACTAGGACAGACACTAGGACAGGACAGATACTACAGACACTAGGACAGACACTAGGACAGACACTAGGACAGACACTAGGACAGACACTGAGACAGACACTGAGACAGACACTAGGACAGACACTAGGACAGACACTAGGACAGACACTAGGACAGACACTAGGACAGACACTAGGACAGACACTAGGACAGACACTAGGAAAGACACTAGGACAGACACTAGGACAGACACTAGGACAGACACTAGGAAGGACACTACGGCAGACACTACGGCAGACACTACGGCAGACACTACGGCAGACACTACGGCAGACACTAGGACAGACACTAGGACAGACACTAGGACAGGCACTAGGACAGACACTAGGACAGACACTGAGACAGACACTAGGACAGACACTGAGACAGACACTAGGACAGACACTAGGACAGACACTAGGACAGGCACTAGGACAGACACTAGGACAGACACTGAGACAGACACTAGGACAGACACTGAGACAGACACTAGGACAGACACTGAGACAGACACTAGGACAGACACTGAGACAGACACTAGGACAGACACTGAGACAGACACTAGGACAGACTCCCAGAGCAGACCAGAAGCAGTTCAGTCAACCGCTGCACTGCTGGCCAATAAACTGTGTTTTGCCTCCCCAACCCCGCTTGGTTGGTCAGCCAGTGTTGCGTCACAGCACCCCCGCATGGGGTCTGAGGGCGATTGCGTAGGAGCTGACGGCGGTGAGAGAGGAGAGGTTGCGGTAGCCCAGCAAAATAGAACTGGGGGGGGGATTGACCACCGGGGTTTTGAATTTCTGCTAAAGATAGAAAAAGAGAGAACAGGAGAGACGAAAGAAGCAGACAGATAAAGCAGAAGAGTGAGCTGCAGAGTTATTAGCAGAAATATCATAAGGCATATAGGAACTACCGCACCTTTAGCCGCACCTGCGCCTAAAGTCATGTTTCTAGCTCACGGACAGAGCACTCGCGATGATGGAAATTATCCGAGGCAGCTGCGTCACGATGTCGCGGATAAGTAAGCTTTTGATGATCAAGTCGATTTTTATTGTTACTTTTCTATTGAGACAAACTACGGTAATAAAGTGTAAGAAATGCTCGCTACTAAATTTAACCATTATTCGATACGCGTATCCAATCGTTTTTTCTACCAATCAATATATTTTCGTAGGCGCTGCACCAACCAATCAGCGTTTGTCACGTCATCTGCATCACAGACCACAGCCAGCCAATCAGCGCAGTCCGCTTCGCCAGATTCGGAATCGTGCCAAGATGACCCGGACGAAAATGCGGAGCACCGGCTGCGACCAAATGATCCCAAGACTCGAGAGGATTTCCCCGAACCAGAACGAGGTCGCTCGTGCGAAGAGCGGACGTTCAGCGCTGACGTCGAGCTGGCCGCCTTCTCGATCGAGTCCGGCTCGTCGCCGCCGAAAACTCCGACAGCGACAACAAGCGTTTCCATGGCAACCGGGTCGTCGGAGACAACGAAGCAGACGAAGCAGCCGACGGATGCAGCGGCGACTTCCGCATCAGTGGCCTACTTTGAATTTGACGAGGAGGATCAACTTGCTGACGAGCTGGAAGAAGACGAGGTTGTTGAGGATCTTGACGACCTCGATGATGAGGTGGACGAGGATCAGGAGGCCGCGGTGGGCAAAGCGGAGGCGGCCGCGGCGACTGCAGACGGTGATGCTCACGGGATCTTCGCCTGCCACCTGTGCGACTACACCGGTGAGACCTGGGGGGATATTGTCATCATCATCCGTAATCCCAGAGAGTCTGTGATCGTCATCTGTAATCCTAGAGAGGCTGTGATCGTCATCCGTGATCCCCAGTGAGTCTGTGACATCCTCAGTGAATCTGTGACATCCCTAGTGAGTCTGTGACATCCTCAGTGAATCTGTGACATCCTCAGTGAATCTGTGACATCCCTAGTGAATCTGTGAAATCCCCAGAGTCTGTGGGATCCCCAGTGAATCTGTGACATCCCCAGTGAGTCTGTGACATCCCAAGTGAGTCTGTGACATCCCCAGTGAGTCTGTTGGATCCCTCAGTGAGTCTGTGAAATCCTCAGCAAGTCTGCAAAATTCTCAGTGAGTCTGTGACATCCCTAGTGGGTCTGCAATATGCCCAGAAATTCTTTTGAACAGCTGTTCACTAAATTATGAATCCTGAATTTCAAAACGTGATTCTTTTCACCAGGAACTTCTGTTCTTTGAAACTTACTGGGCAAAAATAAAGTCAAAACGTGACTAAATGCTGAAATCCTCAATTTGCCGGCTGACTTTCTCGGGGATATTTCAGTTTTTTAACCAACCTTTTCGAGTAAAACTTTCCGGGATTCGAAAAATGTTCTGTTGCCACGACCAACAAGGGCTCTGGCGGTCTGTGAAGTGTGCTGGGAGGGCTGCGGAGTCCCATTGAATTAGCGGTTCTGTCAGTCCGGTCTATCAAGTGGTCAGTTGGTCACGCAGCTCCTTGTTGCTGATTTCTCCGCATCAGTCTTGCCTTGGTTGCGTCACAGTCTTTTGTATCCGTTTTCAGCTGGTTGGAAAACTTATTTGCGAGAAAATTATCCAAATCTTAAATTAAGTTCATGGACTAGCAAGGGACCTTACTTCGGATGCAAAACAGCTTGACACACACCTGTTAGACAGGACAGTGTCACACATGTTAGACAGTGTCACACACCTGTTAGACAGTGTGACATACCTGTTAGACAGTGTCACACTCCTGTTAGACAGTGTCACACACCTGTTAGACAGTGTCACACACCTGTTAGACAGTGTCACACATCCGTTAGACAGTGTCACACATCTGTTAGACAGTGTCACATACCTGTTAGACAGTGTCACATACCTGTTAGACAGTGTCACACACCTGTTAGACAATGTCACATACCTGTTAGACAGTGTCACACATCTGTTAGACTTAAAAGTTACCAGTTAGACACGACATTCACCTGTTAAACACGACAGTCACCTGTTAGACACGACAGTCACCTGTTAGACACGACAGTCACCTGTTAGACACGACAGTCAGATGCCCTCCAAACGAACCCACAAACCTTCAGGCGTGAGTCGCGAGACGTTCCGCCAGCACATGGGCACCCACTATGATCAGCAGTGCCCCCAATGCGACTACAAGTGTCGCACAAGCGGCCGACTTCGTCGTCACGTGCGCGACTTTCACAGCGTGGTGCCGCCGCCGACTTACACTGGCCGCGCCTCCTGCCCGAAGGTGCTTCGCTGCAAGCAGTGCGACTTCACCGCCGAGGACAAGACCGCCTTCTGGGAGCACGCCAGGTCGCACATCAAGGCCGACAGGATGCTGCAGTGCCCCAAGTGCCCCTTCGTCACCGAGTACAAGCACCACCTTGAGTACCACATCCGCAATCATTTTGGCTCCAAGCCCTACAAATGCGGCAAATGCAACTACCAGTGCGTGAACCGCAGCATGCTCAACTCGCATCTCAAGTCCCACACCAATGTCTATCAGCACAGGTGCCGGGACTGCGGATATGCTAGCAAGTACTGCCACTCGCTGAGGCAGCACCTGCGCAAGTACGGCCACCAGCCAGCGGCAACCCTGAACCCAGATGGCAGCATGCCTGAGGAACAGGCGGCCTCGGCAGCCAAGTCCCGGAGACGGCAGCAGAAGGCCAGGCTGAAGCTGCAGGCGGCTGCGGCACCCACTGAAAGGTGAGGCATTGCTGAGGGACTCAACCCTTCCTGTCTTTCTCTCCAGTCCTCTCTCTCCCAGTCCTGTCTCTCTCAATCCTGTCTCTCCCAGTCCTGTCTCTCTTAGTCCTGTCTCTCTCAGTCCTGTCTCTCCCAGTCCTGTCTCTCTCAGTCCTGTCTCTCTTAGTCCTGTCTCTCTCAGTCCTGTCTCTCTTAGTCCTGTCTCTCTCAGTCCTGTCTCTCTCAGTCCTGTCTCTCTCAGTCCTGTCTCTCTCAGTCCTGTCTTTCTTAGTCCTGTCTCTCTCTTAGTCCTGTCTCTCTCAGTCCTGTCTCTCTCAGCCCTGTCTCTCTCAGTCCTGTCTCTCTCAGTCCTGTCTCTCTCAGTCCTGTCTCTCCCAGTCCTGTCTTTCTCTCCAGTCCTGTCTCTCTCAGTCCTGTCTCTCCCAGTCCTGTCTCTCCCAGTCCTGTCTCTCTCAGTCCTGTCTCTCTCAGTCCTGTCTCTCCCAGTCCTGTCTCTCCCAGTCCTGTCTCTCTCCCAGTCCTGTCTCTCTCAGTCCTGTCTCTCTCAGTCCTGTCTCTCTCAATCCTGTCTCTCTTAGTCCTGTCTCTCTCAGTCCTGTCTCTCTTAGTCCTGTCTCTCTCAGTCCTGTCTCTCTCAGTCCTGTCTCTCTCAGTCCTGTCTCTCTCAGTCCTGTCTCTCTTAGTCCTGTCTCTCTCAGTCCTGTCTCTCTCAGTCCTGTCTCTCTCAGTCCTGTCTCTCTTAGTCCTGTCTCTCTCTTAGTCCTGTCTCTCTCAGTCCTGTCTCTCTCAGTCCTGTCTCTCTCAGCCCTGTTTCTCTCAGTCCTGTCTCTCTCAGTCCTGTCTCTCTCAGTCCTGTCTCTCTTAGTCCTGTCTCTCTCAGTCCTGTCTCTCTCAGTCCTGTCTCTCTTAGTCCTGTCTCTCTCAGTCCTGTCTCTCTCAGTCCTGTCTCTCTCAGTCCTGTCTCTCTCAGTCCTGTCTCTCTTAGTCCTGTCTCTCTCAGTCCTGTCTCTCTCAGTCCTGTCTCTCTCAGTCCTGTCTCTCTGAGTCCTGTCTCTCTCAGTCCTGTCTCTCTTAGTCCTGTCTCTCTCAGTCCTGTCTCTCTCCCAGTCCTGTCTCTCTCAGTCCTATCTCTCCCAGTCCTGTCTCTCTTAGTCCTATCTCTCCCAGTCCTGTCTCTACCAGTCCTGTCTCTCCCAGTCCTGTCTCTCTCAGTCCTGTCTCTCTCAGTCCTGTCTCTCTCAGTCCTATCTCTCCCAGTCCTGTCTCTACCAGTCCTGTCTCTCCCAGTCCTGTCTCTCTCAGTCCTGTCTCTCTCAGTCCTGTCTCTCTTAGTCCTGTCTCTCTCTTAGTCCTGTCTCTCTCAGTCCTGTCTCTCTCAGTCCTGTCTCTCTCAGCCCTGTTTCTCTCAGTCCTGTCTCTCTCAGTCCTGTCTCTCTCAGTCCTGTCTCTCTTAGTCCTGTCTCTCTCAGTCCTGTCTCTCTCAGTCCTGTCTCTCTTAGTCCTGTCTCTCTCAGTCCTGTCTCTCTCAGTCCTGTCTCTCTCAGTCCTGTCTCTCTTAGTCCTGTCTCTCTCAGTCCTGTCTCTCTCAGTCCTGTCTCTCTCAGTCCTGTCTCTCTGAGTCCTGTCTCTCTCAGTCCTGTCTCTCTTAGTCCTGTCTCTCTCAGTCCTGTTTCTCTCCCAGTCCTGTCTCTCTCCCAGTCCTGTCTCTCTCAGTCCTATCTCTCCCAGTCCTGTCTCTCCCAGTCCTGTCTCTCTCAGTCCTGTCTCTCTCAGTCCTGTCTCTCTCAGTCCTATCTCTCCCAGTCCTGTCTCTCTCAGTCCTATCTCTCCCAGTCCTGTCTCTACCAGTCCTGTCTCTCCCAGTCCTGTCTCTCTCAGTCCTGTCTCTCTCAGTCCTGTCTCTCTCAGTCCTATCTCTCCCAGTCCTGTCTCTCTCAGTCCTGTCTCTACCAGTCCTGTCTCTCCCAGTCCTGTCTCTCCCAGTCCTGTCTCTCCCAGTCCTGTCTCTCTCAGTCCTGTCTCTCCCAGTCCTGTCTCTCCCAGTCCTGTCTCTCCCAGTCCTGTCTCTCTCAGTCCTGTCTCTCTCAGTCCTGTCTCTCTCAGTCCTGTCTCTCTCAGTCCTGTCATCCTGTCTCCCCATTCTTATTACGAGTAGAATACAATACCCCATCACTACAACTTGCAGGTGTCACCCGGTGTACCCAGCAACTAAGCTAGACTCTGACGCGCTGAGTCAACAGCAGGATCAGGTCATGTTTCTTCAGCAGCCACAGCAACAGCATCTTCTGCCAGCCCCTTGGCAACCGCACCAAGTCGCCAGTGCACCTAAACCACCTCTGCTAGTCCCTCAGCCTCAGCATCCGCCACTGATTCCGCCTCATCAGCAGCCGGGCCTCCCTTTCAGTGGAGGATTAAGTTTTCCCTTCGGCGCCGATCAGAGCGCCGCAGTCGCAGCATTCAGCCCGGCGCCGATGCCACAGCTGCCGACCGAGGAGGCCAGCGCGACGCACCCGTTGGACCTGTCAGCCAAGCTGCCGGCCACTCAGTCCTCTCCGTCTCACATCAAGAAGAAGCGTCTGATTGAGCAGTTCGAGCAGCTGCAGTCTGCTTCTACTCAACAGCAGCAGGTGGCACCAGCATCCTGTTCTTCATCAGCGTCCGGCTGCTCAACCTCGTCGACGCCTCCAGACGTCGAGGCTGGCGAGTGTCGGCACTGCGGCATGCTGTTCAGGGACAGCCTGATGTACCACCTGCATATGGCCTTCCACAGCAGAGGCCGCAACCCTTTCAGATGCGGCCGCTGCGGGGTGGAGTCACGTGACCGGCTGGAGTTCTTCATCCACCTGGCCAGGAGTCCACACCTGTGACTGTTCGGGTAATCTGTTATATCTGGGACTATAAAATGGATTGCTAATCTAAGTACTTAAATCTGTTCGCTCGTATACTATTAACAAAGACTTTTAATTCAAGATAATTTAAATAAGTTTTTCTGGGCACTTACGGACTCACTCAGGTGTTCGTTATGGCAGTCTTTTTTAATCTCCTTCTCAATCAGTACCCGGTTTACAAACTGTACCTGAGCGGTGAATTTGCTGCTTGATTTATCCCCAAATATTGCTGGGATTTAATTTCTATTATATTATTTTTTGTTCGTTCGTTTGTTATTTTGCTCTGAAATGTTTTTGAATCATAATTTCGCATGGCGTACCCTGTGAATGCTTTTAACTACTCGTAGAATTGATTCTGAGTTGCCAATATTATCTTATAAAAATGCCGGAAAAAGCATATCAGCGGTATAGCAACAGCATAGTAACAGCATAGCAACGGGATAGCGACAAAATCATAGCAACAGCATAGCAACAGCATGGCAACCGCATAGCAACAGCATGGCAACTGCATAGCAACAGCATGGCAACAGCATGGCAACAGCATGGCAACCGCATAGCAACAGCATGGCAACCGCATAGCAACACCATAGCAACGGCATAGCGACAACATCATAGCAACTTTTTTGTATCTCATGCATAATTTTCATAAACACAAGGCAAATATAAGTTTCGTTTCATTAAAAAATACTTATCAAGCTTTCTTTACAAAATCGAAGTCAATATTGCATCATGTACCATTGTTATTTTGCTCAACATCTTTTTTAGCCCGCCAATGTGTTCTATTAGCGTGTTACACTACAAAATTATAAATATATAACATATAATTCATTGGTTGTTCATTCTTAAATTTTGCTTCAACTTTTGAACCTACCAAATTTGGTAATTTCTATACTAAAATAATATACTTCTAAGCTATAATCTTTAAAAGGCTTTCAGAACTACAGATTAAAGATTTATACTTTGCAGTATTATATTTAGTAAAGTTATTAATACCAATATACGCTATCGTAGTGTATATCAGGCAGCCTGGCTCACCTGCTAACCTATCCCATATATGTTACGAAGCAAACGCGACAGATTACGTAATCACCGCAACTGACTCTCGTGCAAGATAAGAGAAGATAACCGCACTGCATTGCTGAAAAAAATTGAAGGGAGAGAGAAGTGGAAAGGTGACTGTTGTGGGCTTTGCAGGGGGCAAAGCAGTCCTGCCCCAAATTCAGTTCCAACGGAATACCCTACCGATATGTCGAGTAAATAACTTAAAATTCAACAGCAACACCCAAATTATAATTTGTTTAACTAAGCGGGTGCACAGGCGCAGACAATTTTGTGCATTTATTTTATCAAACTTGTTTTCTTTAATAAAAATTCCAGCCTGTCCTGCTCCTCAGCGGATAAAGAAAGGTGGTTTAAGCAGTTTTTACAGTTTATTTACCTGGCTTTGCACTGGCGAAAGAATAAACAAAAAAACAAATTTAATAATCTACTAAATGAAGGCGGAATGAGCAAATAATAACGTTGGTGCGCTTAGTTGCCTACTGATATCAGCAAGTCAGTAGGCTGTTAAGGTAAAGGACTAACTTAAAAAAGCGCTAAATTTAAAAAGTGCCGGATTGCAAATGATAACAAAAAAATGAAAAAAATTAAACGAAAGATTAAAGGTAAAAAATCTGCTCTGTTTGCACAAATTATTTATGGCAACAACTATAAGAATTGAGCATAAATCACAATCAATCAATATTAATTCTAGCTGACTATGTTCTCAACAAAATGGGCCGAATTCAGACGCAGAATGTGAACAGAAAAACAACTAGCTAGTTTTCAAAGGTGCAATTCGAACCGTGAAAAACTATTAAAAACTTTTTTATGCATAACTAAACATCTCAATCAAGCAATTCAAATTAATTGAGTACATTTAGTGCACATTTCTCAGTGAGGTTTTACGCAGTTTCGAGAAATCTCACTTGATGAGGCAACTAAATAAAAATAAACAAAATCCCCCCTCCACATGGACGAATCTCACCCCAGATGGACGAACCTTATTCAAGATGGACGAATCTCACCCCAGATGGATGAATCTCACCCCAAATGGACGAATCTCACCCCAGATAAATGAATCTCACCCCAGATAGATGAATCTCACCCCAGATAAACTAATCTCACCTAAGATGGATGAATCTCACTCCAGATGGACGAATCTCACTCCAGATGGACGAATCTCACCCCAGAAGGAAGAATCTCACCCCAGATGGAAGAATCTCACCTCTGATGGACGAATCTCACCCCAGATAAACGAATCTCACCCTAGATAAACGAATCTTACCCAAGCTGGATGAATCTCACTCCAGATGGAAGAATCTCACCTCTGATGGACGAATCTCATCCCAGATGGATGAATCTCACCCCAAATGGACGAATCTCACCCCAGATAAACGAATCTCACCCCAGATGGACGAATCTCACCCAAAATGGACGAATCTCACCCCAGATAGATGAACCTCACCCCAGATGGATGAATGTCACCCCAGATGGAAGAATCTCACCCGATGGACGAATCTCCCCCCAGATGGAAGAATCTCACCCCAGATGGAAGAATCTCACCCCAGATGGATGAATCTTACCCCAGATGGAAGAATCTCACCCCAGATGGAAGAATCTCACCCCAGATGGATGAATGTCACCCCAGATGGAAGAATCTCACCCGATGGACGAATCTCCCCCCAGATGGAAGAATCTCACCCCAGATGGATGAATCTCACCCCAAATGGACGAATCTCACCCCAGATAAACGAATCTCACCCAAGATGGATGAATCTCACTCCAGATGGATGAATCTCACTCCAGATGGATGAATCTCACTCCAGATAGATAAATTTCACCCCAGATGGATGAATCTCACCCCAAATGGACGAATCTCACCCCAGATAAACGAATCTCACCCCAGATGGACGAATCTCACCCCAGATGGACGAATCTCACTCCAGATGGATGAATCTCACTCCAGATAGATAAATCTCACTCCAGATGGATGAATCTCACTCCAGATGGATGAATCTCACTCCAGATGGATGAATCTCACTCCAGATGGATGAATCTCACTCCAGATAGATAAATCTCACCCCAGATGGATGAATCTCACCCCAAATGGACGAATCTCACCCCAGATAAACGAATCTCACCCCAGATGGACGAATCTCACCCCAGATGGACGAATCTCACCCCAGATGGACGAATCTCACCCCAGATGGACGAATCTCACCCAGACGAACGAATCCCACCACATATGGACGAATCTCACCCCAGAATGGACGAATCTCACTACAGATAGACTAATCTCACCCCAGATCGATGAGTCTCACTAAAAATCCATTAATCTCATCAAGGGAGGGCGAATATTATCTTTAAAAATCGACTCACTCAAAAATCAATTCCACAAAGCAAGGTCCTGTCGAGGTCATCAAGTGTAGCGAAATTTCTTCACCGTATTGCCAGCAGTGTCGGCCACCACAAGCCAGCCGTCGGGCAGGCAGCAGACGCCTCCGGGACGCCGCAGGCGCTCCTGCTCCTCCGGCAGAATGTCGCAGATGAACTCGCCAAGCGGTCGGGTGTACACCTGCGAGGCAAGGGGATCGAGATTAGCAAATCTTTATTAAAAGTAATGTTCGCTCGAATAGGGAGTCACATGACCTCGTATTGAATTCAGATGGGGGAGTCGCTTGACCCCCCCGTATTGAATTCGAATGGGAGTCACATGACCTCGTATTGAATTCGGATGGGGGAGTCATTTGACCCCCGTATTGAAATTCGATGGGGTAGTCACTTGACCCCCCATATTGAATTCGGATGGGGGAGTCACTTGACCTCCGTATTGAATTCGGATCGGGGAGTCACTTGACCCCCGTATTGAATTCGGATGGGGGAGTCACTTGACCTCCGTATTGAATTCGGATCGGGGAGTCACTTGACCCCCGTATTGAATTCGGATCGGGGAGTCACTTGACCCTCGAACATCCAGAAGTAAATCATATAACCTTCTCTAGTGTATTTCGGAAAGGTCATTTGACCCCTTTTATATTTAAGAAGGGGGTCATTTGACCCCTCTTGTATTTCTTATGGAGTTTCACGACCCCTTGACCCCTATCTGAGTCAAGCGATTTTCACTTGAACGCATCTTACGTTCCTATTGACAGTGAGGGGTCAATTGACCCCCTCGACCCCCCTGTGACCCCCTCTCCATAAATACCTGAACAACTCCCGGCTGTCTCGCCACCAACAAGCGGCCGAACTCGTCAACAGCCAATCCGGCCACTGCGCCATTCGAAGACTGGCATCGCAGGTCGCCGATTTTCGCCCAGTCGCCGCCGCCGCAGACGGTGACCTCCCCGCTGGCGAGTCCGTACACCAGACTGCAGCCGCCGTCTGCGCAGTTCGACCAATCAGCAGTCAGGGCGGTCAACGATTTCAGCCGCCTCGAGGAGGAGGAGGAGTTGCCGATGCTGGCTACGCGGCAGCCGCTGCCGGGGTCAACGATGTGCACCTGGCCGGAGCCGGCATCGGCCACAACAACCTCGCCTCGGCTGCCGACGGCTACTAGGCCGGGCTCGGCGAGAAAGTCGCCGCTGATAGTTGACACAATTCGATCTTGGCTGGGGTCGAGTTCGAATACCTGCCGCTCCTTCCAGTTGGCCACCTTCGGTGTTTGGGGCGGTTCGAGGCTGTGCCTGAGTCCTGCCTGAGCCATGCCTGAGTCCTGCCTGAGTCCTGCCTGAGCCATGCCTGAGTCCTGCCTGAGTCCTGCCTGAGCCATGCCTGAGTCCTGCCTAAGTCCCACCTGAGCCATGCCTGAGTCCTGCCTGAGCCATGCCTGAGTCCTGCCTGAGCCATGCCTGAGCCATGCCTGAGTCCTGCCTGAGTCCTACCTGAGTCCTGCCTGAGCCCTGCCTGAGCCATGCCTGAGTCCTGCCTGAGCCATGCCTGAGTCCTGCCTGAGTCCCACCTGAGCCCTGCCTGAGCCATGCCTGAGTCCTGCCTGAGTCCTACCTGAGTCCTACCTGAGCCCTGCCTGAGCCATGCCTGAGTCCTGCCTGAGTCCTACCTGAGTCCTACCTGAGTCCTGCCTGAGTCCTGCCTGAGTCCCACCTGAGCCCTGCCTGAGTCCTGCCTGAGTCCCAACTGAGCCCTGCCTGAGCCATGCCTGAGTCCCGCCTCAGTATAGTATTACACAGCCTAATGCTACACGACATGTTCTACAATCTAATATTTTATAATCTCCCATAAAACTCCTCCACGCAGCCGATGGCCCACCCAACTCACCCACAGCCTCCCCGCTGCATCTACAGCCAGCCCTGTAGCCGCTCGGCCGCTGGCCGCTGTGTCTTTGCCGATCTCGCCCAGCCACTGCAGATTCGAGTCCAGAACGGCTATCCGACAATTGCCAGTGTCCGACACGAACACAGGCTCGAACGGCACTGGCGATCATCCCGGCCAGGCTCGGAGGCCATAGCAGGCTGAAGGCAGGCCTAGGCGATGCAGACCCCTGCTATGAGTAGAAAGTTATCCCAATGAATACTGCTACCATAGGCTTAATTTCGGAGTCAAATGACCCCCATAGCAGGCACTGAAGGCAGTCAAACGACCCCTTACCTTAATAGGCGATAAAAGCAGTTAAATAACCCTGCTTTAACAGACACTAGAGGAAGTCAATTGACCCCTTCCTAAAAGGAGTCTTAAGAGGGTCAAACGACCCCCTTCAAAAATCAGTCTGAGGGGAGGGTCAAACGACCCCCTTCAAAAATCAGTCTGAGGGGAGGGTCAATGACCTCATAAAATCAGTCTGAAGAGAGGGTCAATGACCTCATAAAATCAGTCTGAAGAGAGGGTCAATGACCTCCCAAAAGCAGTCTGAACATAGGGTCAAATGACCCCTCCCAAAATCAGTCTGGAGAGAAGGTCAAATGACCCCCCCAAAGTCAGCAAGCAAACCATAAATCACCTGCAGCCTTTCAATCTGACAGGCGCCGGACGAGCCAGCGGTAACCTTGGCAACGGGTCGGTGCCTTCCGGCCACGTCCAGCTCCACCGGACAGCCCCGGACAGGCCTGTCAAACACTCGGACAGTCAGCCGGTGCCTGCCAGCACACAGCGGCACAAAGCGCACCAAATAGGTGCCGTCCTCCGCATCTTCAACGGCAGTTTCCAACAGTTCGCCTAGCGGAGTCTCCAGCCTGGCTGTGACCGGATCGCCGCCCCCAGTTCGAATCCGGCCATGATAATCCACAGCCTGAAGGCGGGCCCGGCAGGTGAGATTCACCGTGGCAGTTGGCTCCAGCAGCTCCAGTCTGCACAGGCCGGGGTAAGTGGCTGAGACCAGCACAGAGCCGAAACTGCTTATTGCCGAATCGATGGCGTTGAACTCGGCTGAACCTTTGCACTTGTAGGCAATGTAGTGGTTCTCTCTGGGCTCGGACAGTGCAACCATGTTGCCAAGGCGACCGTTTAGGTCCGAGATCTTCTTCGTGATGGCCATAACGTCCATCTAATAAATTTTTTAAAATGTTTTTATTTCTTTAAAAATAGTAACAAAATGCGATGCTTTTCTACTCACATAAGTAGCATAATCAGCGCCTCACGAAATCCATATAGAATTTTAAGAGGCGGAGAGCAATAAAATTAAATCGAAAAAAACTTTTTATGACATTCGATAGACTCCCATTTCAATTAGAAAATTAGAGGCCGCATGGGAAAAAAAGCAAATTGTTGCAATGATCTTCTTCTAGTCGGTGGCTTAGAAAGTTGCGGAAAAACTTGTCGCCCAAATTTCAGCTATAGAGATTACCGGCATGAGAAACCTACTTAATGATCGAACTGTATCAAACAATCTTTAATTAGCGAAATTATTGCGCTGAGAATTTTGACTGTTTATTGCACCTTCTTCTTCACCGATATGTATCGAAACTTACTTTATAGATTGGGATTTAATTAGAGTATTATACTCGTACTAGCCTAAAGAAAAATGTTAAAAAACGCCTTTGCAAGGTCAATGAAATCGGTCCACACCGCAAGATCAAACGATTTGAATGTATCAAATTTAGTCTGTGCAGGCGGTGCAGGAAGGGAGAGGCCGCTGAGGGCATCCTGCCGAACTTCAAGGCCACACAAACAGTCACTTTTAGGGCTGAAATGTGGAACAACGAGTGCTGGAAATTTCCAGTTAGAAACTGGGCTGCGAAGTGGAAATACAGTTCGATTCCTTCTGAGGTAGAGAAGAGAGGAAAGGAGAGAGACTTGTCAAAGTGGACAGACAGACAGACAGACAGACACACAGACAGACAGACAGACAGACAGACAGACAGACAGACAGACAGACAGACAGACAGACAGACAGACAGACAGACAGACAGACAGACAGACAGACAGACAGACAGACAGACAGACAGATAGACAGACAGACAGACAGACAGACAGACAGACAGACAGACAGACAGACAGACAGACAGACAGACAGACAGACAGACAGACAGAGAGACAGACAGACAGACAGACAGAGAGACAGACAGAGAGACAGACAGACAGACAGACAGACAGACAGACAGACAGACAGACAGACAGACAGACAGACAGACATACAGACAGACAGACAGAACCCAGTTCTATCCAGCTAAAAGTTCACCCCATATTCTCAAAGAAGACTTCAGCTCATAGCTGTGCTTAAAATCGGTCAGTAAGAGAAATTGTATTTATTGTGTTTAACTTAAGCTTTCGCAAAAATACTAGGAGGGCACCTGGATACCGCAAATCGATTGCGGCAAAAAATTTTAAGCCAAACGGCAGAGAAGGAGAGTGCGCAAGTGGTCGCAACAGCTTTCGGTCAGGTCAAGAGAGCAATAAAAAAGCAGAGCGTTAAAAGAAGAGGCAGCAATCCAGTGACGAAACAGACGGAAAGGCAAGCGTTAGAGTTGAGGGGTGAGCCATTAAGCGAACTAGTGAGTTCATGATTGAGTTATGAGTGAGTTCATGAGTGAGTTCATGAGTGAGTTCATGAGTGAGATCATAAGTGAGTTCATGAGTGAGTTCATGAGTGAGTTCATGAGTGAGTTCATGAGTGAGTTCATGAATGGGTTCATGAGTGAGTTCATGAGTGAGTTCATGAGTGAGTTCATGAGTGAGTTCATGATTGAGTTATGAGTGAGTTCATGATTGAGTTATGAGTGAGTTCATGAGTGAGTTCATGATTGAGTTCATGAGTGAGTTCATGAGTGAGTTCATGATTGAGTTATGAGTGAGTTCATGATTGAGTTATGAGTGAGTTCATGAGTGAGTTCATGAGTGAGTTCATGAGTGAGTTCATGATTGAGTTATGAGTGAGTTCATGAGTGAGTTCATGAGTGAGTTCATGATTGAGTTATGAGTGAGTTCATGATTGAGTTATGAGTGAGTTCATGATTGAGTTATGGGTGCGTTCATGATTAAGTTATGAGTGAGTTCATGATTGAGTTATGAGTGAGTTCATGATTGAGTTATGAGTGAGTTCATGAATGAGTTATGAGTGAGTTCATGAGGGAGTTCATGAGTGAGTTCATGAGTGAGTTCATGAGTGAGTTCATGAGTAAGTTCATGAGTGAGTTCATGAGTGAGTTCATGAGTGAGTTCATGAGCGAGTTCATGAGTGAGTTCATGAGCGAGTTCATGAGTGAGTTCATGAGTGAGTTCATGAGTGAGTTCATGAGTGAGTTCATGATTGAGTTATGAGTGAGTTCATGATTGAGTTATGAGTGAGTTCATGATTGAGTTATGGATGAGTTCATGATTGAGTTCATGAGTGAGTTCATGATTGAGTTATGAGTGAGTTCATGAGTGAGTTCATGGGTGAGTTCATGAGTGAGTTCATGAGTGAGTTCATGAGTGGTTCATGACTGAGTTCATGAGTGAGTTCATGACTGAGTTCATGAGTGAGTTCATGAGTGAGTTCATGAGTGAGTTCATGAATGGGTTCATGAGTGAGTTCATGAGTGAGTTCATGAGTGAGTTCATGAGTGAGTTCATGATTGAGTTATGAGTGAGTTCATGATTGAGTTATGAGTGAGTTCATGAGTGAGTTCATGATTGAGTTCATGAGTGAGTTCATGAGTGAGTTCATGATTGAGTTATGAGTGAGTTCATGATTGAGTTATGAGTGAGTTCATGAGTGAGTTCATGAGTGAGTTCATGAGTGAGTTCATGACTGAGTTATGAGTGAGTTCATGATTGAGTTATGAGTGAGTTCATGAGTGAGTTCATGATTGAGTTATGAGTGAGTTCATGAGTTATTTCATGAGTGAGTTCATGATTGAGTTATGAGTGAGTTCATGATTGAGTTATGAGTGAGTTCATGAGTGAGTTGATGATTGAGTTCATGAGTGAGTTCATGAGTGAGTTTATGATTGAGTTATGAGTGAGTTCATGATTGAGTTATGAGTGAGTTCATGAATGAGTTATGAGTGAGTTCATAAGTGAGTTCATGAGTGAGTTCATGAGTGAGATCATGAGTCAGTTCATGAGTTCATGAGTGAGTTCATGAGTGAGTTCATGAGTTCATGAGTGAGTTCATGAGTGAGTTCATGAGTGAGATCATGAGTCAGTTCATGAGTTCATGAGTGAGTTCATGAGTGAGATCATGAGTCAGTTCATGAGTTCATGAGTGAGTTCATGAGTGAGTTCATGAGTTCATGCTCACACACACGCACTAGAATTAGTCTTTAAAAGGTATGTATGTACTTTTAAGCGGACAATATGATTTAATTAATGTTTTAGGCTGAATGTGACAAGTGTCATAAAGTGCAATTCTGTCTGAACATTCTAAGAATAGACAGGCAGATGCACCGGTTCTGGTCGAAATAGTTAAACTGGAGTTGGTCAACTGATGTCAACTAATTACTTCCTCAAAGCTTTATTGTCTTATAGTTAAATACTTAAATACTGAAGTGTATTATCACCTGCATTTCTACTCTCATTGTCTCACTATTCTACTCTCACTGTCTCACTACTACTCTCACTGTCCCACTCTCCTACTCTCACTGTTTCACTGTCTCACTCCTTTTCACCCTCACTCTCACTGTCTTACTCTCCTACTCTCTGACTCACTCTCACTGTCTCTCTCTCCTGCTCTCATTGTCTCTCTCTCCTGCTCTCATTGTCTCACTCTCCTGCTCTCACTGTCTCACTCTCCTGCTCTCACTGTCTCACTCTCCTGCACTCACTGTCTCACTCTCCTGCTCTCACTGTCTCACTCTCCTGCTCTCACTGTCTCACTCTCCTGCTCTCACTGTCTCACTCTCCTGCTCTCACTGTCTCACTCTCCTGCTCTCATTGTCTCTCTCTCCTGCTCTCATTGTCTCACTCTCCTGCTCTCATTGTCTCACTCTCCTGCTCTCATTGTCTCTCTCTCCTGCTCTCATTGTCTCACTCTCCTGCTCTCACTGTCTCTCTCTC
>NIVC01003081.1:22500-55000 GCA_002269645.1 Macrostomum lignano | reverse complement strand
TCTATCTATCTATCTATCTATCTATCTATCTATCTGTCTATGCTTAAATCGAATATAAATAATGAGCGTTAGCCAATCAGATTGAATCGAAACTATTACTTAGCGGCTAAATGCGTTCTTATCGAAGGGTTTAAGGGTACAAACTGTGGACACTGCAAATGGCGAGTCCTATTGTAAGCGAAAACGGATAAATTTTCGATTTCTGTGGATATAAAATGATATATTTCGAGTTTGTGTACAGCTGAAGATAGACTGATAAACAGTGACTGCAATAAATAGTCTGCGATGGGATTTTGCCCTACTGAGAGATTTACTATCTAAAATTTACAGCACTTTTTTAGCCCCACAATACAGCCTTCGCCTGATCTCTGACCACTGCCACTTCTCACTTTGAATCGCTTGCACCCCTGCATTTCACTCTCCATCTCACTGTCTAATCAGGGATAAAGACTCATGATCTGGGATAAAGACTCATGATCAGGGATGTAAAGACTCATGATCTGGGATAAAGACTCATGATCAGGGATATAAAGACTCATGATCAGGGATAAAGACTCATGATCTGGGATAAAGATTCCTGATCAGGGATAAAGACTCATGATCAGGGATAAAGACTAAAGTGAAGAATCTCACCTGATACTGCAGTCCCTCACACTCCCTCTCAACTTTGGCCTTCTCCTGAGCAATCAGGCCCAGCTGTTCCCGTAGGCATCGCCTCTTTTCGTCTTGCAATTTTCGAACCAACGACCTCACGGCCGAATGTCGCCGCTCTACCAGTTCGTGCAGTTGTTGAAAACTTTCGTCAACGTCGAGGATGCAGGACTCGGCTGCTGAGTCCAAGCGATCGCACTCTCTGCTGACCGTCTCGTATGCTGACGAGAGCTGACTGGTGGCCAGGTGCGCCTTAGTTAGGAATACAAAAGGTTTAAACTAGTAAACAAGACCCTTGAATACAGTCCGTCTGAAAATTCCATTACAATAACCCGCTTATTGATGCTCAGCATTTAGCAATGACAGACAAAGACCTGCTTATTGAACAAAGACCTGCTCAAAAATGACGGAAAAATGACCTGCTCATTGATGCTCAGCACTGATGGACAAAGACTCGCTCATTGATGCTTAGCACTGATGGACAAAGACTCGCTCATTGATGCTCAGCACTGATGGACAAAGACTCGCTCATTGATGCTCAGCACTGATGGACAAAGACTCGCTCATTGATGCTCAGCACTGATGGACAGAGACTCGCTCATTGATGCTCAGCACTGATGGACAAAGACTCGCTCATTGATGCTCAACAATAACGGATAAAGACTTGCTCCTTGATGACAAAAACAGTATGGACAAAGATCTTCACCTGCTCATTGATGCCTAAGATTGATAGACAATAATCCGCTCGTTAATAAAAGTGGAAAATAACAAAGAACTATATCGAAATTACCTTGTAAAGCAAAATCTCGGCTGTGCGTTTAACAGCCACGCTAAATGACAGCACAGTGTGATCTGGTTTGTTCTGATGGCCGCCCTGTTCCGGGCTCTGACAGGCTGCACAGAACACGCTGTCGCAGGTCTCGCAGAACAGCAGCTCCCGGCCTGCAAGCAGCCAGGTGCAATTTGGGGCGAGAAGGTCACTGATGAGTGCTCCCACATTGGAGAGTTTGGCGCCATTCTCACACTCATTCTAGGCGCCAATCTCACACTCATTCTAGGCGCCATTCTCACACTCATTCTAGGCGCCATTCTCACACTCATTCTAGGCGCCATTCTCACACTCATTCTAGGCGCCAATCACATTCATTCTAGGCGCCATTCTCACACTCATTCTAGGCGCCACTCTCACACTCATTCTAGGCACCAATTTCACTCATTCTAGGCGCCATTCTGACACTCATTTTAGGCACCAAATTCACTCATTCTAGGCGCCATTCTCACATTCATTCTAGGCGCCATTCTCACACTCATTCTAGGCGCCACTCTCACACTCATTCTAGGCACCAATTTCACTCATTCTAGGCGCCAATCTGACACTCATTTTAGGCACCAAATTCACTCATTCTAGGCGCCATTCTGACACTCATTCTAGGCACCAATTTTACTCATTCTAGGCGCCACTCTCACACTCATTCTAGGCACCAATTTCACTCATTTTAGGCGCCACTCTCACACTCATTCTAGGCACCAATTTCACTCATTCTAGGCACCAATTTCACTCATTCTAGGCGCCAATCACATTCATTCTAGGCGCCATTCTCACACTCATTCTTGGCGCCAATCACATTCATTCTAGGCGCCATTCTCACATTCATTCTAGGCGCCAATATCACTCATTCTAGGCGCCAATATCACTCATTCTAGGCGCCATTCTCAAACTCATTCTAGGCGCCAATCACATTCATTCTAGGCGCCATTCTCACATTCATTCTAGGCGCCAATATCACTCATTCTAGGCGCCAATCTCACACTCATTCTAGGCGCCAATCTCACACTCATTCTAGGCGCCAATCTCACACTCATTCTAGGTGCCATTCCAGCTTATTCTAAGCGCATTTTAAAACCTTCTCATTAAAAGGCGGCTAATTCAGGTCGTAAAAGTACACTAGCAACCTTAAAAGTACATTAAAAGAGTACAAAACATCGATTAGTTTCGCTTGCCAGTATGAATGGAACATTTCGGCACCAGATCTTTGCGCTGGGACACCATCAAATCCAATAATTGATTGACAACAAACGATGGAGGAAAAGCTGCCGCACCACCGATAGGCACGGCGATGCCTTCCCGACATATCGGACAGCGAAATGTGCCGAGCGTGGATGCAGCCGCTGCTGCTGCTGCTGCTGCTGACGATGAGGCTGAGGAAGATGCTGGATTAGGTACAATCCTTTGTAGGCAGGCTCGGCAAAGTGTATGCGAGCATGGAAGCAGTTTTGGCTGATGCTCGCCACTGTCGAATAGGGTTAGACAGGTGCCACAGGTAAGAAACGATTCGGAGAAATCTTCAAAGTTTAATTGGACAGTTTCAACTAATCGCGAGGATGATGTCATAATTACTATGTCGATTCGATTGAATGCGCTTTTTAATTCGATAAGTGTTTAATTATTCTATTGGAAGCTTAATAGTAAGGCAAACACGTCTCGTTCTCTTGTCCAACACGGGCGAGGGTCGCAAGGGAGAAGGAGTCGTAAAGACGCTTTAAGTCTACCTAATGCTTGGGGTTTCCTTTACTTTTTTAGTTCAGGTCGCGCCTCGCATGTGTTCTATAATAAGTGGGGGAGGCTTAAGGAGAAAGCCCAGGCGGGAATGAGCAGTGAACTTGCTGGGGGGTCGTTTTTGGGGGTTGGGGCTGGGGGGGGGCAGGAAGGACCGGCGCCCAATAGACTGGCCTCTCGCCTTATTGCCTTCCTATATCCACTCTCCCTCTAACCCAATGTACATCTTTGCTCTATACGTGCGTTCACATTTCAACTCTCTTTCTCTCGGCCCTTTGCATGATAGTTATAGACAAAAAGCGTCATTTATACTACTTAGTAGTAAGATTCACGCATAGTTTAAATTGATTGAAAGATAAATGATTGTTTTTATTATAACAAGTTTTTTGTGGATTTTTGTTTAAACTCTTCGAGTCTTTAAATGTACATCTACTTTCAATCGGTCGCCAATACACAATAGAATCCACAAAAGGTAGCAACTAATGAGCTCGTAATTGAGTTGAGATTCCCTTGTATTACAGTACATGTTACATGTAATTTGAAACCTATAATATAAAGCTATAAATAAAAAATAAAATAGACATGCAATAGAAACGATTTTCGACTTAATAATATGATCATTTTACAGTTTTTTATCTGTTCTGTAATTTTTACTTTGTAAATACTCAATAATGGCATGAGTGTTCACGACAAGTAACAAGATCGAGGCAGAGCAGAGGTGAAAATTGCTACATGTAACATGATATCTGCGCCTGTGCGGGTTTATTTTTAGAATATGCCCTTATATTGCAACATGGCAGCTCTCAGTGAGCAAGTCAGGGTAGCCTACTGGTCGAAGGCGCCAGACTCAAGGGTGCAACCATGGCTGGCCCAACAAAATTTCCTACTAAAAATTCGCTGGGCTGGCTGAGGTTCGCTGAGCATTCTGGTATCCGAAAGGATGCGTGGGTTCAATTCCCACCTCTGACCTAGCGTTTTTGTATTTGTTTGTTGTATCAATTACGCCAAATAGGATCAACTTTTATATGTACGAGTTAAAAGTAACGAGTCATTATGTTTCTAGGTATTGTTAGATATTTTAAACGAATCCCATGTACCCAAGAAGAAATCCCCATGAGCCTCACAATCTCTTAGGCTTTAGCCAAAACATCTACAATTAGATGCCTCTGCGGAAGCATCCACTGTACAACAATTCATTCACATATTTGTCGAGACACTAAAGATCAAACCATTTATTTGACAACTTTCAGTCGATAAACAGGCGAGTATATGTCTAATTTGCCCGTTGAATTTAGTAAATGTGGGAAGAAAGTGACAGATATGAATTAACAGAATCCGATATGTTTTGAAGCATGTATAAATACTGTCTTAAATGTGCACGAAATTTAAATAACGAAAACATTTAAACACAATTAGTTTTTAAGTCATTCGACTTAATTGCGTCTACGAAGCATGCAAATTGCTGGCCTGGTGATGAGGTAAAAAGTGCACAGACTTTGGATTTGCAGCAGAGCTTCAGAAAAGCAAGAGTCTACAATCGCTACAAAGCGATTGTACGCGTCTAAAAGTCTAAAAGTACTGATTGATGTGTACGACACGACTGCTTCATGCTTATCATGTTTAGTGCAGTTTGTTACTTTTTCATTTAAAATGAAATTCACGACAAGCCGCACATCCTGGGGCTTGGCTTTCGTTCGCTTTAAGCTTGGAAAGTCTGCAGCAGACAACTGCCCAACTGTCAGGACAATTTACAGGTGGTTCCAGCACGATACTGATCCATATATGGGGTCGAATCGGAAGATGACGCCAGATCTGGTCGGCCATGTTCAACCATGGACAAATGCCAGAGAACATTGATGTCATCAGCGACCTGCTTAAGGACAACCCGCGGCAGTCTGTCAGTGAGCTAGTGGACTGCTTGGATCAGATTTATTTTAAGACAGTCCATCGCATCTTGACGGATCGGATCTCCATCTCCAAAATGGCCAGAATGAGACCAGCTGGCTCCACCTGGATGGCAAGAGCAGCAAGGCTACTGGCTGGGAGCTGGCGACTCTATAGGCCGACCGTGACCACGTGGTTTCTCCTATAGAGAAGTTTAGTAAATCCGGAAAAGCTGAGATTAGAGAAGCTATACGAGCACTGCCAGAGGAGGTGATTGATATTTGGGGACACTATAGATATAATATGCTGTTGATTAATAACAGTTTTTGTTCATCTGCGATTACCAGTTAGTCATGCAGTTAATTTCCTCCCAGTGACATTACTTATGACACACCCTATAAGTGAGAGCTCCTAAAAACATGATATCCATAGCTCTCCATCCTTCCCTTCACAAGTATTGCCTTCCCTCCCAGACTCCATTTTTTTCACTTTTGCCTGGGGCATGCAACCCGCACATTACTACAATTACCCACCCCCAATACGAAAATAAATGCCTGTATATTTTACGAGAATGACGAGATATGAGCTATGATACCTTGTGTCGTAATTTATGTCAGAAAAAACGCACGTGTGGACCTTGGGTTACGGCAGGGCAGGGGTCAGCGGACTCCCTCCCGGCCCACGAGCACATGTGCCGCAATTAGCCTCAGAATCCAGCCCTCGGTGAAACTTCACATTTAGCAATCCAGCTCGCTTGAACTGAATGTTTACATCTCTTCTCAGTTCTCTTCTCTCTAATCTCCTCTTTCCTCTCTTCCTCTCTCCTCCTCTCCTCTCCTCCTCTCTCCTCTCCTCTCCTCTCTTCCTCTCTCCAGTCTCCTCTCTTCTCCTCTCTTCCTCTCCCCCTCTCATCTCCTCCTCTCTCCTCTCCTCTCCTCTCTTCCTCTCTCCAGTCTCCTCTCTTCTCCTCTCTTCCTCTCCCCCTCTCATCTCTTCTCCTCTCTTCCTCAGCTCTCCTCCTCGCCTCTCCTCTCTTCCTCTTTCCTCCTCTCCTCTCGACCTCTCTTCTTCTCCTCTCTTTCTCTCTCCTCCTCTCCTCTCCTCTCTTCTGGACAAGCAGCGAATGTCTTCTTCATTTCTGCTGACTGTTAGGTACAAGTGATATAACAGTAATTGTCACAGCTTTAAAAAATTAACATCCATGACCATGTACATGCATGCATTCGAATGAATGGGTCTGTCGTTTTCGACTCAGTTGTATGAAATTTTCACAGTTTAGATCTGTTCTGTTCCTTTTTCAAAAAATTAAAAACAAAATACATCCACACAATGTATTCGAAGGCAACGCGTATTAGCAAGAAGCAATGCGCAAGGCAAGCTCTTGCCTGTTCAGGTTATTTTTAGAACATGCCTTTATATTGCAGCACGGCAGCCCATAGTAAGCAAGTCAGGGTGGCCGAGTGGTCTAAGGCGCCAGACTCAAGGGTGCAACCTTAGCTGCCTGAGCGTTCTGGTATCCGAAAGGATGCGTGGGTTCAAATCCCACCTCTGACATAGTTTTTTTGCATTAGTTTTTTGCATTTATCTTAAGGTCGAATACTGATAAACGTCTACTAATTCATTCATTATTTTGATAGCTAGTGTTCGATATTTTTCACGAACCCTATGTGCTCCAGAAGGGCCCATGAAGCCTCACACATGCCGAAACATCCAAGAAAGCCAAGGGGTCCTATGTGCATCACCTACATTTTTTATCTCCAGAATTCGACAACTAAAACAACTTAGCAATTATTTTTGACAACGATTTGACATTCTTTTAATACAATAACTAAGTGACTATCGTTAATTTGATCGATAATATGGTTAAATATCCGAAAAAAGTTTTAAATATAAATAATAATAAAAACCGATATGTTTCGAAAAATGTGTTAATTTTATCTAAAATTTAAAAATTTAAAACGCTTTAACACAGTTAGTTTATTTTCTATAATTATACCTAACACAAAATGAAAGCTTTCTAAAATAAAAGCTTTAAAACTTTTAGATATTTGGAAAAAAAAATTAAAAAATAAAACAACACATAACACTAATAAAGCTTCGAATTAAAATAGTTTTCTTAGTTATTTCTAAGAAAGTTAATGTTAAAAACCTGTCCCTTTAATGCCCAATGAGTCAAGACGCATAGCATAGCATTGCCATTGCATGATGAAGACTTCAAGCTGCGACCAGTAAAATTCAGTATCCTTGATGAATGATTATACGCAAACATATTTTTGTGTATTATTTATTTAGTACATTTATACATACAAGACTAGGAGTTTAGACGCCACAACCACAATCTTTGAGATTCATTGAAACTTAAAAGATCGAATTTCGAACTATCATTTTAAAGCTGATTTTCCCGTCCATTTTTTACAAAATTTTAAATAAAGACTAAAACAAAAGCACTTTCTTCAGATTTTTTATTCAAGTTTAACTATAGATTTTATTCTGACAATAGTTTAGTAGTCAGACTTGCTGTTGCTTAGCCTACCAAATTTCTATATTTATAATGTTTGATGAATCTCAAAGTCATAGCCCATTGAAAAGCGGTAAGTTATTTTTCTTATTTAAAATTGCTTTTTTGGCATTTGGCTAGTTGTAAGGACATATTTTTTTCCAAGTAGGTTAAGACACTAAAGTCTGCAGACAGACTCATGCCAGGAATAGTGAATAGGCCTATTAGATGATTTGCCAAAAACCTTTCTGCCAGAAATTGATATGCTGATTACCTTTTTGCGAAAAGTTGATTTGCCAAAAACCTGATTGGGAAATTGGGCAATTTTCCTTTTCTGTTTGTTAAATTATTTTTTCAATGGAAACATATTGGGAACATTGTGAAACACTCAAAAATGATGTAACAGAACAGAACAGAACAAGTGTAATGTTGATTAGTGTTCACTCAGCACTCAGCACTCTGGTCTCTGCAGTGGTATTTACACAATGTAGTAGTGGGCAATCCAGTAGAGCATGTTGCTGAAGGTATTGGTGGGATGCATTTTGCGCCACATGAATTCTTCCAGGTAGGACTCAAACAGAGCCTTACTAGTACCATGCATGGCACAAAATTTGGCCTTGCAGTGTGCCCACGTCCCCTCAATGAGGTTTGTGTACACCATTGGGTCCTGAGGATTAACAAACGCCAGCTAGTGGTTCACGACTTGGTGGTTCACACCTGCAGCCTGAAGCTGGGCATAAGCTTGCCATCCGTCTGTTATGACGCAAGTTCCAGGAAGGACATGGTGTTGGATGAGCGGCAGGAAGGTGGCAGCATTGCGTTGCGCAACTGGCACAAGTACACACTTCCTGGCCCCATGCTCTATCATGCCAAGCACCCACTGACCATCATGGTGAGCTCCTTGGTGGAACTTGCAGTGGAAAAAGTATGATTTGTCTATCTCCACTTCGCGGCCGGGGCCACCAAGCTCAATGGGATGGTCCATAAGGAATTGGGC
This sequence comes from Macrostomum lignano, assembly GCA_002269645.1. Taxonomy (NCBI): domain Eukaryota; kingdom Metazoa; phylum Platyhelminthes; family Macrostomidae; genus Macrostomum; species Macrostomum lignano. Next base: position 46,414 of record NIVC01003081.1, on the reverse strand, counting down.
GCAGATATCACGAATGAAGTTCTGCCAATCAACAGTTGCCTTGTGGCCAATGTTGCTCTGGCGTTGGCACTCACCTTGCTTCGCATCAGTTGCCTACCACCAGATTAGGTTACGCATGGTAAAATTGATTTTTGTCAACCCCATTGCTAGTCGCACTTGGGCAGGGGGCACATACATGCGCAACAGTCGGCCAAGTCGGCCGATCTGGCCGACCGATTTGGCAGCCAAACAAGGAAGTCGCAAAAATGTCCACCTAAAAAATACCCAAGTAGTAGTACTAAGTAGCTGACGAGGCATTTTGACTTAATAAGACAGTCATAGTTACTCCTGCCGTTTACCCAAAGTAGCGTTAATTTTGCTTTACACTACTTATGCTAGAGTTTTTTTAACATGTAAGTCGGAATTTTGGCAAAAAACTATGTTGCATTTTGTTAAAACTAAGTCGCATGGCTGACCGAATTTTGGAGGTTGCGCATGTATGAGGGGGCACAATAAACGTTGGTGCAGCAGGGCATCCAGCCATGTTGTTTAAGATACGATGATCAGGCTGAAAAGTTACATCATTTTTGAGTGTTTCACAATGTTCCCAATATGTTTCCATTGAAAAAATAATTTAATGAACAGAAAAGGTAAATTGCCAGAAATTGATATTTACCAATTCAAATAGCAATATTAGCATTAGCAACTGCTAACAAGTTTTTTCTAGCATCATAGGCTAATACTTAGGGTCACATGTGTAAAGTTGTAAGTTTGATTTTTTAGTTGGCATTACCAATAATTTTTTATTGATTATCAACTATAGAACACTTCTTGCTAGGGCTACTCTTTAAATTTTATGAAAAATATAGGGACAACAATTATTTGTACAACAACTACTATCTTTATATGCTATATAGTAGTTAGGTAGATATGGATATGTATCAAAAGACACTTCTTTTCAATTCAGATAATTCTTTTAGACACTTTTCAGATAAACAAGCAAAGCACTAATATAAAATATTATTATTTTCTCTTTTACTCAATAAATCAATTTTCATGGTAAATAAAATAAAGGGTAATGGCTAGAGTTCCGGCACTGGAACCCATTTTCTAACAGCTAGGGATCCGGCAGTGCTGTATAGAAGCATATAAAGACTGCTAAGAACATATCTTAAGTCTGAATATTAGAAGCATCTCGTCCCGAATCTTATCATATTGTCTTAAATTTTAATCTAGAATAAAATCTCAATATCGGCCACCTGAAGAAAGAAAAATATAATGTTCCATCTATATTATAATGGCACTGCCGGATCTGTAGCCATTGCCAAAATAAAGACTAGTATATTAACTATTTTTTTATACTATATAGTACTTTTAACTATGATCTAGTTAGTTATATCTGAAGGCAAAATTTATACCTTATTTGTTCAATGATAGGGTCATTGATTGATTTTAACAATACAATATATATGATACATGTATATGATAAACATATGATAAACATATGATACAATAAGAGATTTGATCAAGATTTCGAGATATTTATTCAGATTAGACAGCTAAGAACTAAAAAAGCAGTTTTCTAAAAAAACAAATTTTATATATTATAATAAATGTATACTTTGTGCACTTTTGGTAAAAATCATAACATTTAATTTGTAAAAAGCATAGAAATTTTTGGGTGCATTATTTTTTCAAATAGGCTAAATCCTAAATCCCTTAATATGGGTGACACTATAATGAGTTGATTTTTTGTTGATTTTTTATGTTATCTATGCTATATTCAAAAGATTGGTATTCAACCTAAGGCTTTTTATTTTACTGTTTTATATATATCAAATTCTTGGTACTTTTTTAAATCAAGATTCAATCAAGAAAAAAGTCAAAATTTCAAAAATCAATCACTAGATCAAGATCTAGTGATTGATCATGATTGATGCTTTTTTAACCTTTTAAATGAAGGCGTTTTGTCAATATTCTGATTCTATTCAACTAGCTATATAAAGTATGATTGTTAAATTTGACAATGTTTTTTATCTCAATGGTGTCTACCATTATTTTTATCATTGATGCAGATCCAATAAGCCACGAGACTGAACACCAGCAGCAGCAGCAGCAGACTGCTTCAACAGCGGCAGAAATTCTTGAAACCTGCTTTGGCTGTCAAACAGGGATTGCTGACAAATATTTATTGCGCATCAGATCTCTGGCCTGGCACGAACAGTGCGCCACCTGCTGCATCTGCAATTCCCAGTTGACTGAGGGCTGCTTTGTGCGCGATAATCGACTGTATTGTGCTCACGACTATGCCAGGCAAGACTGATTATTGGTATATATGGTTTAGCGCTTTTGCTGACAATTTTGGCGCCATCTGACACCTTTTTATTTGGAGCCATCTGACACCTTTTTATTTGGCGCCATTTGACACTGACACCCATTTTTGGGCGCCATCTGATACCTTTATTTCGGCGCCATTCGACACCTTTTTATTTTGCACCATTTAACGCCTCTTTATTTGGTGTCATCTGACACCTACTATATTTGGCGCCATCTGACACCTCTTTATTTGGCGCCATCTGACACCTTTTTTATTTGGCATTATTTGACACCTTTATTTGGCGCCTTCTGACACCTTTTTATTTGGCGCCATCTGAGTCATCTGACATCTCTATATATTTGCGCCTTCTGACTCGTAATTGACACCATCCGACATCTCTATATTTGGCGCCATTTAAAATCTACATTTAGCGCCTTTATGACACCTAGACCTGGCACTTTCATACTCGCAAAAACGCACTAAACACTTATATTTACAGCTTGGCATTATCCATGTTATCGTCTCCTTAAATTATAAAAACTCTTACACGTTTTCCTTGTTTTGCTACTACTAGTAGGTGAAGTAGCGCATGCCAATCATTAATATATTAAAAGCTAAATAAAATTGTGAAAAACACGCATTCGTAATCAACCGCAGGCGCCACGGTATTCGCTGCCAATCTTGCGGCCAGCCAATCGCTACCCAAGACTTGGCCATGTGGGCGCACAGCTACGCCTATCATTTGGCCTGCTTCGTCTGCGCTGCCTGCGGCGCCCAACTGCGCAAAGGCGATCAGTTTGCTGTGCGACCCTCAGACGGCCGGCCCGTCTGCATGTGCGACGCCGCGTCAGTCATCGGCGGAGGCGGCGGCAGCGCTGGCGGAGACTGCAGCGGCGGCTCCTCATCCTCGGTGGTGAACTTCTGTCCGGACGAGCGTCAGCTGACTCCGGTGCGCGGCACTGCGGCTGGGCCCGCTTCTGCCGGGGCCGCCGTTGACGACTCCTGCGGTCGGAGACGGGCCCGAACTGTCCTGACCTCCGGGCAGCGGCGGCGCTTCCGGCTGGCCTTTGAGCAGAATCCGCGGCCTGCCAGGCGGGTCTGCGAGGCTCTGGCTAATGAGGCCGGGCTGGCGGTGAGCTGCCTGTCTGTGTGGTCTGTCTGTGTGTCTGTCTGTCTGTGTGGTCTGTCTGTGTGTCTGTCTGTCTGTTTGTCTGTCTGTTTGTCTGTCTGTCTGTCTGTCTGTCTGTCTGTCAGTCTGTGTGTCTGTCTGTCTGTCTGACTGTCTGTCTGTCTGTCTGTCTGTCTGTCTGTCTGTCTGTCTGTCTGTCTGTCTGTCTGTCTGTCTGTCAGCTGCCGCAGGCTAATGCCCGAATAACCACCCGCAGGTCAGAGTAGTCCAAGTCTGGTTCCAGAACCAGCGAGCCCAGCTCAAGAAGCGCTCAGACGGCGGTCCCCCCAGCCCCAGGCAGCAGCGCAGCGGCGGTCGCCGGGGCCGCCCGACCCGGCAGCAATCGGTGTCGACTTCGCAGCAATCGTCGGAGTTCGCCGAAGACTACGATGACGACGACGACAACATCGACGAAGAAGGTGCGGCAGATTACGACTTCGAGGAGGACCGGGGCGTCGAGGGTGAGGCGCCGGCAGACGATGGGGTGGGCGGCGAGTTCGAAGAGGATTACGGACCGGACGGCGGCAAGGCTGGCGGAGAGGACGAGGCGGAGCTGGGCGGACTGATGATCGTGCCGGCTATGGAGTCCCCGCCTTACTGACTCGCTGATCCGTGGGAGGTTGGTCGTTAGTGAGGGAGGGTCAGTTGACCTCCCTCCAACTGATAGGCTGGACGTCAGTTGACCTCCCTTTCCTAACTTATAGACTAGGGGTCAGTTGACCTCCCTTTCCTAACCGCTAGACTGGGGGTCAGTTGACCTCCCCTCCTCAACTGATAGGCTGGGGGTCAGTTGACTTCCCTCCCCAACTGAGAAAGGCTGAGGGTCAGTTGACCTCCACTAACTTATAGACTAGGGGTCAGTTGACCTCCCTTTCCTAACCGCTAGACTGGGGGTCAGTTGACCTCCCCTCCTCAACTGATAGGCTGGGGGTCAGTTGACTTCCCTCCCCAACTGAGAAAGGCTGAGGGTCAGTTGACCTCCACTAACTTATAGACTAGGGGTCAGTTGACCTCCCTTTCCTAACCGCTAGACTGGGGGTAAGTTGACCTCCCTCCAACTGATAGGCTGAGGTCAGTTGACCTCCCCTCCTCAACTGATAGGCTGGGGGTCAGTTGACCTCCCTCCCCAACTGAGAAAGGCTGAGGGTCAGTTGACCTCCACTAACTTATAGACTAGGGGTCAGTTGACCTCCCTTTCCTAACTGCTAGACTGGGGGTAAGTTGACCTCCCTTCAACTGATAGGCTGGGGTCAGTTGATCTCCCTCCCCAACTGAGAAAGGCTGAGGGTCAGTTGACCTCCACTAACTTATAGACTAGGGGTCATTTGACCTCCCTTTCCTAACTGATCGACTGGAGGTCAGTTGACCTCCCTCCAACTGAAAGGCTGGGGTCTGTTGACCTCCCCTCCTCTACTGATAAGCTGGAGGTCAGTTGACCTCCCCTCCTCAACTGATAAGCTGGGGGTCAGTTGACCTCCCTCCCCAACTGAGAAAGGCCGGGGGTCAGTTGACCTCTTCTCTGGAATTAAGTAAGATTTAGAAAACAGCTTCTAATCTAGTCCATCTGCTGTAGATGATCTATTTAAGCTTACAAAGTATTAATTATGTATATAGCTATTGTATTTGTACCTGATATTTTTATTCGAATTCACCTTGCTATTTATTAACTTGGGCATTACATCCATGTAAAGATGCTGAATTGTTTTTTTTGTGAACTTATTTTAATATTTTGTGGCAGCGAAACAGCTCTTTAATTGTTGTTTATAATGATATTAATGAGTTTGTGGTTTTACTTCCCAGTTTTATATCGAATTGAATTTGCACCCTGATCGTTTGTGCATGCGGGCAGCTAACATGTTTATTGTGTGTTTTTTGTTGAAATTCTGAAATCCAATTCATTTTATCTCTGTGTCAGTTGACCAACATATTTCTTTGTTTTTATTTGCAGCATTTTTTATTAAAACGAATACGAAATAAATTTGTTGAATAATGTTTATTATTATTAGTATGTAAGTTCCTCTGATGTATTATTTCTACTGCCATGTATACTAATGTAATTTATTTGTTATGAGTCGTTCAATTTATTTTAATTTTCGTTTTCAAAACTCTGGGTCACTAGTGTTAGATATAGGGGGTGTTAGATATATGGGGTTTTAGATGTAAGGGGTGTTAGATATAGGGGTTGTTAGACATTGTGTTAGATATAGGGGTTGTTAGATATAGGGGGTGTTATATATAGGGGGTGTTAGATATGAGGGCGTTCGATATATGGGGTTTTAGACTTAAGAGGTTTTAGATATAGGGGTTGTTAGACATTGTGTTAGATATAGGGGTTGTTAGATATAGGGGGTGTTATATATAGGGGGTGTTAGATATGGGGGCGTTAGATATAGGGATTGTTAGATATAGGGGTGTTATATATAGGGATTGTTAGATATAGGGGGTGTTATATATAGGGCGTGCTAGACAGTGAGTGTTTGATACAGAGGTTATCAGGCAGTAGGTGTTAGATATAGTGTGTGTTAGATTTTTGGGATGTTAGATACCGACACTTCGATTCGGGTCGGTACTGTTAGATTTGCTAGAGAGCAAAGTATTTTCCAATAAGTAGTTTGTACATTGCCGGTTTAGGTGCCTCAGCTACGCTGTAGGTAAATTGCTTTTAATGGATAAAGAAAGCCTTTGCTATAAAAATACGAAAATCTCTTCAGTTCTTCCTGTCAGTGCTTGGCCTGTGCAGTGCCTTCACTTCTCTCCTTGCATTTAATTCTTGTCTCCAACCAAGGCGCTAGTGAGGCGTTGCTATGCGGTTGCTATGCAAATAATTTTTTCTCGTAATTAATTATGTGTCTCTTGTCTCTGTCTCTCTCTGACCCATTGGGCAAGGTATAATATTAATTGGTTAAAAAACACAAACAGCAACGAGTTCTGTGTTGCTTTCACTTATCTTGGCCGCACAGCTACTAGAAGAAGCTACTAGAAATGAGTCGCTTTAAGCAGAGAGTCTCTCTGGAAGGCTGCGAGCTGCAGCTGAAGCCATCGAGCGGCGCAGCAGAGTCTGGTGAACAACATCTGGCTCGAATGCGGATTCGAAATCCGCCCAAAGTGTACCAGCATTGTCCAGTTGATGAGGCGCAATCCGGGGAGCTCAAATACTCGCTGGCGCCCCACCTGCGGCACCTGTCTGTTGAGGAGACGATTAACCGCGATCGATTGATGTCGGATCGACAGATTGGCTACAAGGAGCTCAGCCTCTCGCTAGCCTGGCCAATGCTTGCCTGCGGATCTGTGCATACGGATCTATATCGCCGGTCGGTTGCCATGGCAACCCAGGAGCACGCCAGGACTAGATTGGCTGAACGAGATCCAGCAGATGACGACGTAGCGCTTCAGTCGCACAGGCGTAGGAAAGATCCGGTGCTGAGTCACGAAGAGAGAGTGTTCAATCAGGACCGGGTGCTGAGGTCACTGGATAAATGACTGGAATTTCTATACTTGATTGAGCTAAAATGCAAGCACGTTAATAAAATTGGACTAAATATAAATATTTTCTGCGCTACTTTTAGTAGCTGAATCGTACTTGTATTTAAAACTGCATTTTGTTAGATGGGAATTGGCTTTGCCTCTCGCGTAGCTCATGGGCAACTATAGGATCCTGGTATGCTGCTCAGATCAGTGTCAGATGAGTGTCGGGCAGTGTCAGATGAATGTCAGGCAGTGTCAGATAAGTGTCAGGCAGTGTCAAATGAGTGTCAGGTGAGTGTCGGGCAGTGTCATATATGAGTGTCAGGTGAGTGTCGGGCAGTGTCAGATGAGTGTCGGGCAGTGTCATATGAATGTCGGGCAGTGTCAAATGAGTGTCAGGTGAGTGTCGGGCAGTGTCAGATGAGTGTCGGGCAGTGTCATATGAATGTCGGGCAGTGTCAAATGAGTGTCAGGTGAGTGTCGGACAGTGTCATATGAGTGTCGGGCAGTGTCATATGAGTGTCGGGCAGTGTCAGATGAGTGTCGGGCAGTGTCATATGAATGTCGGGCAGTGTCAAATGAGTGTCAGGTGAGTGTCGGGCAGTGTCAGATGAGTGTCGGGCAGTGTCATATGAATGTCGGGCAGTGTCAAATGAGTGTCAGGTGAGTGTCGGACAGTGTCATATGAGTGTCGGGCAGTGTCATATGAGTGTCGGGCAGTGTCAGATGAGTGTCGGGCAGTGTCATATGAATGTCGGGCAGTGTCAAATGAGTGTCAGGTGAGTGTCGGACAGTGTCATATGAGTGTCGGGCAGTGTCATATGAGTGTCGGGCAGTGTCAGATAAATGTCGGGCAGTGTCATATGAATGTCGGGCAGTGTCAAATGAGTGTCGGCCGGGCAGTGTCAGATGAGTGTCATATGAGTGTCGGGCAGTGTCAGATGAATGTCGGACAGTGTCATATGAGTGTCGGGCAGTGTCATATGAGTGTCGGGCAGTGTCAGATAAATGTCGGGCAGTGTCATATGAATGTCGGGCAGTGTCAAATGAGTGTCGGCCGGGCAGTGTCAGATGAGTGTCATATGAGTGTCGGGCAGTGTCAGATGAATGTCGGACAGTGTCCGATGAGTGTCAGGTGAGTGTCAGGGTGAGTGTCAGGTGAGAGTCGGGCAGTGTCAAATAAGCGTCAACGCAGCGTGTCAAAGTGTCATTCAATGTTAAAACTGGCACTGTAGACAAATGTAACTTGTGTCAAAACCAATGCCAACCGCGCCGGGGCTGCACTTTATTTTCTTAGACATTCTTTCATTTTCTTAGAAAGGCTGGTAGGCAGCGCAGGTGTGCTCTGGAGAACTCATAGCCGCTGAATGGGGTTACGCCATAGACAAATTCGGGGACTTTCACAGTATAATTACAAAGGTGTTCAGCTGGCCAGAGACTGAGAAGAGGTGAGATGGCAGTTAAACTTTCATGTTAGAGGGCTGCTTCAACTTCATGCATGACAGAAGCGACGAAAGGATTAAGTGTGAAAGCTAATCGACTTTTTTTAAATTATTTTTCGCTCGACTGAACAGGCAAATGACGGCCTTGGAAATCTTGCATTAGTTTTGTCGGACACTGCAACCTTTACATTTGTCCAGGCAATCAGAAATTATAAGAGCATGCGGTGCTTCTCTTGATCCGGCACTGGAATCCCATCAGCTGCTGTGTACTATTCACATTAGCTGCTGTGTACTATTCCCATTAGCTGCTGTGTACTATCCCATCAGCTGCTGTGTACTATTCCATTAGCTGCTCTGTACTATTCCCATTAGCTGCTGTGTACTATTCCCATTAGCTGCTGTGTACTATTCCCATTAGCTGCTGTGTACCATCTCCATTAGCTGCTCTGTACTATTCTCATTAGCCACTGTGTACTGTTGTGTATTGCAAAGGCATGCGATGCGTAGGGGTAGTTCGGGGACAGCGTTTCTAGAAACTTCCACCGCGGACTTGTTTACGCATAGTTCCAGAAGTTTCCTTCCCCGGTCTTTCTAGAACTTTCCTTCCCCGCGTGCATAAATATACGAGCCGCCCTCCTATTGGCCAAACCCCTCTTTTGGTGCCACTGAGCGCCCGGATAATTATCTATCTTGTTTCTGCGTTCGTTAATTCAACAACAGAACATTGGCGACGAGGATGGCGGCTAGCATCCCTGCACCCACGCCCTTCCTGGCGAACTGCGGATCACCGACAGTACCATGGAGCCGATGGATTGAGGCCTTTGAATTTTATTACGAGGCGGCCCAATTCAAGGAGCCCGAAGGGAAGGAAGAGGCGAAACCGCTGAAGAAGAGCCTTCTGCTCCATCTGCTTGGATTCGAAGGTCAGCGGGTTGCTCGAGCACGCCAAGCAATCAAGGAGAACGACACGTTCGCAGCAACTAAGGCGGAGCTCGAGAAGATCTTCGGCGAGAAGCCCAACGTGATGGTAGCCAGATATCGCTTCCGCCAGCGCCAGCAGCTACCCGGGAGGACGTCAAGACCTTCGTGGCAGCCCTGAGGGAGCTGACGGAGCTGTGCAACTACGGCGCAATACAGGACGATCTCATCAGAGACCAGCTGGCTGAGAAGACCAGTAACCCCAGAATCCGAGAGAGGCTGCTGACGGAGAAGGTGGAGGACCTCAACCTGGCGAAAGCACTCAGCATCGCGGTCTCCATCGAGGAAGCCTCCAAAGAAGCCAAGGCGATGGCGCCATCAACCTCGAGCACGGCAGCCGTCCAATCGATCCGACAGCCGAGGGGCCAGAAGGTCGCTGCAAAGGGGAGGCACCGCCCAGCACCAGCTGGCAGGACGGCCAAACCCGGCGGCGCCTGCACGCGCTGTGGGCGAGACCACGGACCGACGACCCCCTGTCCGGCCAAGGCAAGACATGCGACGCCTGTGGCAAGAAGAACCACTTCCGGAGTTGCTGTCGCAGCCAGCAGGCTGCTGTCAATGCCGCGGACGAGGTGATCACAGTCTACGCAGTGGCAGGTGGCGACAGGGAGGTCCGGGCGACGCTGGAACTCGGACCGGACAGGACCGCTGTCAGCCTGATGGTGGACTGCGGCGCAAGGGTGTCGCTGCTGTCCCGACAGACCGCCGATCGGATCTCAGGTGCAGTCACCTCTCCCACTACGACGAAGCTGCGTGCCTACGGCGGACTGCCGATCCAGCTAAGTGGTGTCACCGAGCTGGAGGTGCGCTACGGCGACAAGGCGATGCAGCACCGGTTCTTCGTTGCGCCAGGCGGCGACAACATCGTCGGTAGAGACCTGATGGAGAAGCTGGGCTTCCGAGTCGACCTTAGCGGGCAGCCGCCCGGAATCGCGGAGGTCAGCGACTTGACGGCGGACTTGCAGGCGCGGTACCCAACGACCTTCAGCGGTGCGATAGGATGCTGCGCCGGCGCTGTACACCAGCCCAAGGTCGACCCAGCAGTGCGACCCGTCCAGCAGCCACTCCGCCGCCTGCCCCTCATGCGACAGGAGCAGGTCGGTGCCGAACTCGACAAGATGGAGAAGGACGGCATCATCGAGCGAGTCAACGCTAGCGAGTGGGTCTCCAATCTAGTGGTGACGGCGAAGAAGGATGGCAGCATCCGAATCTGCGTCGACGTTCGCGAGCCGAACAAGGCACTGATCGTCGACAAGCACCCGATGCCACAGCTGGACGAGATTGCCTCGAAGATCAAGAAAGGCCGTGGCCGAGTGTTCAGCAAGATTGATCTGAAGTCGGGCTACATGCAGATGCAGCTGCATGAATCGAGCCGCAATCTGACAGCCTTCATCACGCACAAGGGGCTCTTCCGCTATCGTCGAGTTCCCTTCGGCCTGGCATCGGCACCAGCTGCTTTCCAGCGCATGCTCGACGATCAGGCCGCCGACCTCGACGGAGTGGAGCACATCCTGGATGACTTCATCGTGTACGGGCGCAGCGAGGAGGAGCATGATCGACGACTGGAGAAGTTGCTCCAGCGCCTCGAGGACAAGGGCATGACGGTGAACAAGCAGAAGTGCGCCTTCAAGCAGAAAGAGGTCGAATTCTTCGGATTCGTGATCTCGGAGGCCGGCATCCGGCCAACGGAGTCAGCCACAGCGGCCATCAGGGACATCCGGCAGCCCGGAGATCAGAAGGCGTTGAAGTCATTCCTAGGCGCCGCTAACTTCCTGATGCGCTTCGTGCCGCACTACGCCGACATCACAGAGCCGCTTCGAAGGCTCCTGAAGGCCGACTCCAACTTCGACTGGACGCCGGAGTGCCAACGGGCGTTCGAAGCAGTGAAGGACGCCATCAGCAAGGCACCGACGCTCGCCCACTTCGACCCGAAGGCCGACACTATTGTCACCACGGACGCCAGCGCCAAGGCCATCGGAGCCCAGCTGTCGCAGATCCAGGACGGCGTCGAGCGACCGGTCGCCTTCGCCGCCCGAGCGCTGACGACGACGGAACAGCGCTACGCCGCGAACGAGCGCGAGGCACTGGCTAGCCTCTTGGCGATGGAGAAGTGGCATTTCTACCTCTACGGTCGCCACTTCGAGCTGCGCACAGATCATCAGGCGCTGCAGCAGCTACTTCTCGGACCGACCGGCACGGGACACCGGCCACTGCGGATCCACAGGTGGTGCGACCGGCTGCTGCAGTACGACTTCCACGTGCGCTACCTGCCAGGAAACAGCAACTACGTTGCCGATCTGCTTTCCCGGTGGAGCAGCGGATCGGAGCTAAACCTGATCCACCTGCCCGACACTCCAGGCCCGAGAGTCAAGGCGGTCACACTGGAAGCACTTACCGCAGGGACCGCAGCTGACGAGACACTGAGGACAGCCATCAGGAGCGTCCTTAGCGGCCGGTGGCCAGCTGACATCGACGACGTTGAGCTGCGGGCTCTCTGGAAGGTGCGCGAACAGCTCAGCGTCTGGAACAACGGCAAATGCCTCGCCTTCCAGGAGAGAGCAGTCATCCCGGAGTCTCTCCGCGGCCATCTTCTCGAGCAGGCTCACGAAGGGCACCAGGGCATCGTGCGCACCAAGCAGGCGCTCCGCGACTCAGTCTGGTGGCCCGCCATGGACAAGGCGGTCGAGACCTTCGTGCGACACTGCGTAGCGTGCGAGACAGCCGAGAAGAACTTTAAGGTCAGTCCGGCCCCGCTCAAGACCATACGCTGGCCAGATTCACCATGGGCAGAGATCGCCGTGGACATCGTCGGAGAACTGCAGGCGGCGCCGGCCTCTAGCAGGTACCTCATCGTCGTGACGGACCTGCACAGCAAGTGGCCGGAGGTCATCCCGACGGCCAGCATCACCACGGAGACCATCTGCCGTGCGATGCGCAGCCTGTTCGCAAGGTGGGGGCTGTGCGAGAAGGTGCTGACGGACAACGGCCCGCAGTTTGGCAGCGAGTTCTCGGACTTCTTGGCCGAGCAGGGCATCCGGCACGTCAAGACCAGCCTCTACCATCCGCAAACCAACGGCCAGACGGAGCGTCTCAATCGGTCGCTGCTCGCCAGCATCAGAGCGGCCATGGCGGAGAACAGGCCGTTTCAAGACGCCGTGACCAACTTCTTGTCTGCCTACCGGAGCTCCAAGCACAGCCTGACGGGCAAGTCACCGGCCGAGCTCATGCTGGGTCGGAATTGGCGCACCGCGATCACCATGCTGTCTCCCGGAGGGGGAATGACAACGACCGAGGCGACGCCTCAGGCACTGCGGCAGCAAATCGAGGCGCGGCAGCAGCGGATCAAGGCCTACACCGATGCCAGACGAAGGGCCCGCCCCGAGACGTTCCACCCCGGCGATTGGGTGAGAATCCGACGGCCCACCAAGAAGGGCAAGCTGGGTACCCGCCTCTCACGGCCACTACAAGTGCTCCGTCAGGCGGGACACCACGCGGTCGAGCTCAGCGACGGCACCAGATGGAACCAGCAGCGGCTGATCCGAACACCGCACCCGGCGCAGCCGAGAGAGCGGTTCGACCCACTGGTGGACTCGGCGCCAACGACCGGAGCCGGCACGGCGGCACCGGCGGCACCGGCGGCGGAGCCTCCGGCAAGAACAGCAGCGCCCCGCCGATCTGAGCGAGCCAGGCACCCGCCGATACGCTTCATGAACTGCCGCTGGGACTGATTAAAGTGAAGCTTGGGGACTGTTGGACTCCTTGAAGGAGGGGAAGAATGTTGTGTATTGCAAAGGCATGCGATGCGTAGGGGTAGTTCGGGGACAGCGTTTCTAGAAACTTCCACCGCGGACTTGTTTACGCATAGTTCCAGAAGTTTCCTTCCCCGGTCTTTCTAGAACTTTCCTTCCCCGCGTGCATAAATATACGAGCCGCCCTCCTATTGGCCAAGCCCTCTTTTGGTGCCACTGAGCGCCCGGATAATTATCTATCTTGTTTCTGCGTTCGTTAATTCAACAACAGAACATGTACTATCCTATTAGCCACTGTGTACTATTCCCATTAGCCACTGTGTACTATTCCCATTAGCCACTGTGTACTATTCCCATTAGCTGCTGTGTACTATCCCATTAGCCACTGTGTACCATCTCCATTAGCTGCTGTGTACTATCCCATTAGCCAATGTGTACCATCTCCATTAGCAACGGTGTACCATCCCATTAGCTACTGTGTACTATTCCCATTAGCTGCTGTGTACTATCCCATTAGCCACTGTGTACTATTCCCATTAGCTGCTGTGTACTATCCCATTAGCAACGTTGTACGATCCCATTAGCTACTGTGTACTATCCCATTAGCCACTGTGTACCATCCCATTAGCCACTGTGTACCATCCCATTAGCTGCTGTGTACTATCCCATTAGCAACGTTGTACGATCCCATTAGCTACTGTGTACTATCCCATTAGCCACTGTGTACCATCCCATTAGCTGCTGTGTACTATACCATTAGCAACGTTGTACGATCCCATTAGCTGCTGTGTACTATCCCATTAGCCACTGTGTACCATCCCATTAGCCACAGTGTACCATCCCATTAGCCACAGTGTACCATCCCATTAGCCACAGTGTACCATCCCATTAGCCACAGTGTACCATCCCATTAGCCACAGTGTACCATCCCATTAGCCACAGTGTACCATCCCATTATTTGCGGGAGTGCCGCCAGAACCTCCGGCACTGATGCCATTGCAATTTACTACCAGAATAACTTTAATTTGTGGCTAAATTCTTGCAGTTCAATTGACAATTCCACAGAACCATTGCTGACCTTTGTTTGTGCATAATTTCTAGATTTGATTTTGCTTTTTGCATTACCCATTTTTAACAAAATTGAGAGAGCACTTCATTGAGTGAGCAGTGGCATCTCAGCAATTCCCCCTGTGAGCAGTGGCATCTCAGCAATTCCCCCTGTGAGCAGTGGCATCTCAGCAATTCCCCCTGTGAGCAGTGGCATCTCAGCAATTCCCCCTGTGAGCAGTGGCATCTCAGCAATTCCCCCTGTGAGCAGTGGCATCTCAGCAATTCCCCCTGTGAGCAGTGGCATCTCAGCAATTCCCCCTGTGAGCAGTGGCATCTCAGCAATTCCCCCTGTGAGCAGTGGCATGCAATGCTTTACTTTTTCGGCGAAAAAAACTGACGCTGTTAAAAAATTCCCGCAGTGAAGGATTTGCAGGGCAGGTGCAGACACTGGCAGAGGCAGAACAAAGCAGCTTTCGGCTGAGCAAAAAAGATCAAAAGACCACCAGGGAACTGCGAGCCGCTGCGCTTCATCTGACTGATTAGCTGCCTGTGTCGTTTTTTTGCTAAGGCTCTCCGAAATATTTCTAGATTCAGAAGAGGCAACTGCTATTGCCATTGTCTGAGCAGCTCCAGGCTGTACGGCTCTCCCTCTCTCGCCCTCTCCCTCTCTCACCCTCTCCCTCTGTCACCCTCTCCCTCTCTCACCCTCTCCCTCTGTCACCCTCTTCCTCTCTCACCTTCTCCCTCTGTCACCCTCTTCCTCTCTCACCCTCTCCCTCTGTCACCCTCTTCCTCTCTCACCTTCTCCCTCTGTCACCCTCTTCCTCTCTCACCCTCTCCCTCTGTCACCCTCTTCCTCTCTCGCCCTCTTCCTCTGTCACCCTCTTCCTCTCTCACCCTCTCCCTCTGTCACCCTCTTCCTCTCTCACCCTCTCCCTCTGTCACCCTCTTCCTCTCTCACCCTCTCCCTCTGTCACCCTCTTCCTCTCCCACCCTCTCCCTCTGTCACCCTCTTCCTCTCTCACCCTCTCCCTCTGTCACCCTCTTCCTCTCTCACCCTCTCCCTCTGTCACCCTCTTCCTCTCTCACCTTCTCCCTCTGTCACCCTCTTCCTCTCCCACCCTCTCCCTCTGTCACCCTCTTCCTCTCTCACCCTCTCCCTATCTCACCCTCTCCCTCTCCCACCCTCTCCCTCTCCCACCCTCTCCCTCTCTCACCCTCTCCCTCTCTCACCCTCTCCCTCTCTCACCCTCTCCCTCTCTCACCCTCTCCCTCTCTCACCCTCTTCCTCTCTCACCCTCTTCCTCTCTCGCCCTCTCCCCCTCTCACCCTCTCCCTCGCATTGTCTCACACTCTCCCTCTCTCACTTTTCACTCTCTCCCTGTCCTCCTCTCACCCTCTTCCCGTCTTCCTATCTCCCTCTCTCTCCCTCCTGGTACTGGAACTACGTTCTTTTAACCATGCCCTTGTATCCACCATTTGCGCAATTGAAAGCTCCTTGATTGCACAGCTGCATTACCCGATTACCGCGAGAGCCAGTATTTTCTACCCTGAAAGTTCAATGGGGACATCTGCGATGCCTAGCGATGAACTGGAATACGGATGCGCCCGATGCTTGCTGATATGAAGCATTTATAACCAGCTGTGGGGCAATGATTGTGGCGAAATTGTTCCAATATTTAGCCACGTGTGCGCCCTCAAATTTCTGGGTGGTTATACGGAAATTTTCTCAACGGAAAAAGATGAATGAAAAGCAAATAAATAAACCGCTATGTTCAAGGTAAAATACATTCGTCCTTTACTTCAGTGCCCCTTTCCTCTGTACTTCAGTGCCCCTTCGCTCTGTACTTCAGTGCCCCTTCGCTCTGTACTTCAGTGCCCCTTCGCTCTGTACTTCAGTGCCCCTTAGCTCTGTACTTCAGTGCCCCTTTCCTTTGTTTTTCAGTGCCCCTTTCCTCTGTACTTCAGTGTACTTCAGTGCCCCTTTCCTCTTCACTTCAGTGCCCCTTTCCTCTGTACTTCAGTGCCCCTTTCCTCTTTACTTCAGTGCCCTTTCCTCTGTTTTTCAGTGCCCCTTTTTCTCTTCACTTCAGTGCCCTATCCTGGTGATTTTCTAACCCGATCTGATCTTCAATCCACGACATCGCCTCACGACAACCCGTGACATCCGTCTGGCCTCTGGAATCCCAGTTTAGTCATGACCTCATCCCAAGAGGATATAACCTTGGAAATGCCTTGGCCTCTAACATACAGATAAAGGATATCTGTTGCAGGACGCTTAATAATTCAGTACATTGGCCGCCCGTATCCGCCATCCGCAAGCGATTCCTATTGGCTTCTAAGCCTTCTTATCCTCATCCCGAGGTAGCCATTTGCCTCAGTCTATATAAAGCCACCTGCAGGCCTCCCATTGGGGCAAGTGCGCAGTTCTCTCTGTCTTGCTTTTTCCAAGACACTTCACTATCAGCGCGAGTGTATCATTCTCTATTGGCAGAATGCCAGACTTCGCTGAGGCAAACTTCACAAGCTCCGCTGTCCAACCTGTGGAAGCTTCAATTCTCGCATCCGCGACTCTGCTGAGTTTTCTAGTGGGCTCGCTGGCCAACCTGGCGGCTCTGGCCACCAGCACATCGTCAACTCGGTCCACTCGTCGAAAAATTTTCCTGAGCAACTTGGCGCTAGCCGACCTGACCCTGGCTCTGCTCGCCCCCGGCACCTGGTACCTGTACGTGTGGACCGAGGGTGCTCACCGATGGACAGAGGCGGCAGTCAGGGGCGCACAGTCGGCCTCGGTGTGGGCGGTGGTCGCTGTGACGGTTGATCGAGCCGAACAGGTCATCAGGCCGATGGCCCGCCAGCGGAAGATCGCCAGCTCAAGGATTACGCCGCTGCTCACCTGCGCGGTGCTGTGGCTGGTGGCTCTGGCGGGCCAGACTCCGAGTCTGCTGCTCCCAGCAGACTGGAACAGCTCCAAATTGCAGAATCTGCTTCAACGAGTGCACATCGCGTCGGAGTTTCTCCTAGCCTTGACCGTCCTGGCCACCTGCAATCTGATTGTTAGTCGGCGAATAAAGATTAGCGGGCGTCGGGTGCCGGTTGACTGTCGGAAGACTTCTCTGTCGGCGCTGCTATCTGTGCAGCAGCAGCAGCAGCAGCAGCAGCAGACTTCACTTCAGAGTCACTCTATCGACGCTAATTATCGTCGATACCTTCGGCAGAGAAACTCGGACGAGATGCATCTCCAGGTGAAAGGCGACTGTTTGGCCAGGCAGCATCGCAGAGCGCTGAGAACTCTGCTGGTTCTCGTGCTGCTGTTTATCGCATGCCGACTGCCCCAAGCTGTTCTAGCCGCCCTGGGAGACTGGAGCCTCTTCATCCGGATTAGCGAGCCAGCCTATCGGCGCTGCAATTTCTACCTGGAGTTATTAGTTCACATTAATAGCGCGCTGGATCCGTTCGCTTATGTGCTGTGCGGCAATCAGCTCTGCAAGCGGAGGGCCAGAAACTGCTTGGACTATCTGAGACGGAAATTCTCGAAAATTCTGGAAAGTTGCTGCTGTACCGGCGGCTGTGCCATCTCTGGGCAGGCATCGGATGATAGTTTAGACTTTCACTTTTAAAACACTGACTACGTATACTCGTATACATAAAAATCAAACTGATTGTTACGAATTGTTGTTGTCGCACAAATGGTTCTAATTATCCCGAGTGTACTAATGCTTCGCTTATAACGGAGTTTACCGTCTATATATTCACGAGCATAGATCAATCCGCGCTCTGTTGCTTTGTAAAGTTTTATTCTAGCTTTGTACTTTGCTCCCGAAGCTGCACACCCCCCCCCACATTTCACACCCCAGCACCCTGGCCCCCAAAAGCGCAATAGCTCCACACAAACCCCTCCCCCCACACTTCACACCCCAGCACCCTGGCCCCCAAAGCACAATAGCTCCACACAAACCCCTCCCCCCACACTTCACACCCCAGCACCCTGGCCCCCAAAGCACAATAGCTCCACACAAACCCCTCCCCCCACACTTCACACCCCAGCACCCTGGCCCCCAAGGCGCAATAGCTCCACAGTCCACACAAACCCCTCCCCCCACACTTCACACCCAGCACCCTGGCCCCAAAGCACAATAGCTCCACACAAACCCCTCCCCCACACTTCACACCCCAGCACCCTGGCCCCCAAAGCGCAATAGCTCCACAGTCCACACAAACCCCTCCCCCCACACTTCACACCCCAGCACCCTGGCCCCCAAAGCGCAATAGCTCCACACAAACCCCTCCCCCACACTTCACACCCCAGCACCCTGGCCCCCAAAGCGCAATAGCTCCACACAAACCCCTCCCCCCACACTTCACACCCCAGCACCCTGGCCCCCAAAGCACAATAGCTCCACACAAACCCCTCCCCCACACTTCACACCCCAGCACCCTGCCCCCCCCCCGAGCGCAATGGCTCCACACAACCACCCCCACACTTACAACCCGACACCCCTGCCCCCAAAGCACAATATGCGTCTTGTTCAAGCCTACAATGTGTGCTCTTAATTGCTTCATGTAAATATTTGTCAATATAAAAGTATTCAAAAGGCAGGCTTGCATTGAAACAATATTAAAGTAAAAACGTTTACTCATTCGATTCTTGTAATTTTTTGAGAGCAATAGACATAAGACAAGTTCCAAGCAAATATAGGTAAAGTTATATTTGCTAAGCAGTAAAGTCACCAGTAAGAGCTATAATCAGCTGACAGAATCCAGCCGCGTTCTGTTCAGTCGAGTCTCACAAAAGTGCAAGTTCAGTCCTGCGCAGTTAGCAGCTTGCCAACTTGGATATCAATAAATCGCGAGTCACGTGATTCGTTTTCTACTATAAAACCTCAAATAAAGACTATGTACTCTTTCCTCTGCTAGCATCATACAAGCCTTGTTGCACTTAATGACGCCAAGGGGGGGTTTATAGTTTTATGACACGGAGTCAGAGCCGGTGCTCGTGGGGGCGGGGTTTGATAAACGAGATAGGACGTAAGCAGGAAGCCAGGGCACCCTCCCACACAAATTTGGGTTCCGAGATCTTTTAGTTATGCGTCCGGGATCTCAGACAGATCGAGGGGAGACGGGAATGGGGATGAGAGAGCCAACCCAACCCTAAAGAGAGCGTGGGTGGTGGCCATTCGCATCCTTAATCTCTGGGCTCCTTGATCGTCCACAAGATTCACTAAATATATGATCTCCAATCCCTGCTCAGATGCCGAACATATTTACGCATCAATCTACGAAGCAAAAAAAATCTTGAAAAATTTTGAAAAACCTTTTTTGAATTTTAGCTTTGAATTAAATGAATTTTAACGCTTTTCATTGAACAGCCCAATAAAAAACTTTAATACCCTAATTTCTGGCCCCAAAATTGCCTAATTCTACAACAACGTAAATGCCTGAATTATATTTACTCCTTAATCCCTAATTGATGTCAGTTTAATTCAGGTTAATTAATCCCCTAATTTCTGTCTAATTCATTCCCTAATTCCTGGTTAATTCATCTCCTAATTCATGGTTAATCAATCCACTAATTCCTGGTTAATTCATCCCCTAATTTCTGTCTAATTCATTCCCTAATTCCTGGTTAATTCATCTCCTAATTCATGGTTAATCAATCCACTAATTCCTGGTTAATTCATCCCCTAATTCCTGGTTAATTCATCCCCTAATTCCTGGTTAATTCATCCCCTAATTCCTGGTTAATTCATCCCCTAATTCCTGGTTAATTCATCCCATAATTCCTGGCCATTAATTCCCTAATTCCTGGTTAATTCATCCCCTAATTTCTGTCTAATTCATCCCCTAATTCCTGGTTAATTTATCCCCTAATTTCTGTCTAATTCATCCCCTAATTCCTGGTTAATTTATCCCCTAATTCCTGGCTAATTCATCCCCTAATTCCTGGTTAATTAATCCCCTAATTCCTGGTTAATTCATCCCATAATTCCTGGCCATTAATTCCCTAATTAATTCCCCAGTTAATTCATACCCTAATTCCCAGTTAATTCATCCCCTAATTCCCAGTTAATTAATCCCCTAATTCCCAGTTAATTAATCCCCTAATTCCCAGTTAATTAATCCCCTAATTCCCAGTTAATTAATCCCCTAATTCCCAGTTAATCAATCCCCTAATTCCCAGTTAATTAATCCCCTAATTCCCAGTTAATTAATCCCCTAATTCCCAGTTAATCAATCCCCTAATTCTCAGTTAATTAATCCCCTAATTCCCAGTTAATTAATCCCCTAATTTCGGTCACCGTAATCCTCTAATTCTTGACTACCTGATCCCCTAATTGCTCACTCAATCCCCTGGTGCGTGACCTTCAAAGCGCCGCAACCCGCCTGACGCGGCAGGTGCATCCAGTCCAGTCCAGTTCAACAGCTGGGTCAATTTTCTCAGCTGGAGAGTGGCCGGTTCCGACCGTCTTGACCCTCCCTGCATATCCATCATCAATTTTGCTGCCCGCGAAGTCAATTAATTTCTGCCTTCGCTGCGACAGCGGGGGCAGAGGGGAGGGCAGAGCTGTCCATCAGTCATTTGGTCTTTCTGCGTCGTTCACGGGGTGCATTTCGATTATTCAGTATTGTGCGTAATATTTACTAACTATTATACTTATCCAATGCAAAACAATTAGGCTTAAGCTAAATTCCTAGATGATAGACTATTTCACTATAAATATGCACTTGATCTGCGCTTAGCGACTCCGCGTGTGTCCTGTTGCAAGTTGATATTTTTGACTTGGTAAAATTTCAATAAAATCTTCAAAGTTATTAACAAAAAGTGACCTGGTTGTGTTCTGATTGGTGATATTCTCTATCCACTTCCCGCAAACCCGGGCCTATGGTTAAAACTACAGTCCATTGTCACAACTACAGTCCATGGTGACAACTACAGTCCATGGTTACAACTACAATCCATTGTCACAACTACAGTCCATTGTCACAACTAGAGTGAGTCCACGGTCACAACTACAGTCCATGGTCACAACTACAGTCCATGGTCACAACTAGAGTGAGTCCACGGTCACAACTAGAGTGAGTCCACGGTCACAACTACAGTCCATGGTCACAACTACAGTCCATGGTCACAACTACAGTCCATGGTCACAACTACAATCCATGGTCACAACTACAGTCCATGGTCACAACTAGAGTGAGTCCACGGTCACAACTAGAGTGAGTCCAAGGTCACAACTACAGTCCATGGTCACAACTACAGTCCATGGTCACAACTAGAGTGAGTCCACGGTCACAACTACAGTCCATGGTCACAACTACAGTCCATGGTCACAACTAGAGTGAGTCCACGGTCACAACTACAGTCCATGGTCACAACTACAGTCCATGGTCACAACTAGAGTGAGTCCACGGTCACAAATACAGTCCATGGTCACAACTACAGTCCATGGTCACAACTAGAGTGAGTCCACGGTCACAACTAGAGTGAGTCCACGGTCACAACTACAATCCATGGTCACAACTAGAGTGACTCTATGGTCACAACTAGAGTCCATGGTCACAACTACGGTCCATGGTCACAACTAGAGTCCATGGTGACAACTACAGTCCATGGTCACAACTACAGTCCATGGTCACAACTACAGTCCATGGTCACAACTAGAGTCCATGGTCACAACTAGAGTGACTCCATGGTCACAACTAGAGTCCATGGTCACAACTACAGTCCATGGTCACAACTACAGTCCATGGTCACAACTACAGTCCATGGTCACAACTAGAGTTTTTGTCAGAAGAGTCTGTCAGCTCGAGTGACTCTGCTTTGCCTCTCGGTGCCTGGAGCCAATTATCTTGAGCAGCTCTGCAGTAGCGGCACCTGCGGCTCTTGAAAATGGTAAAAATAGAATAAAAAGGCAAGTCAATAAAATCCTGCTTGGAATCTGGAAACCTTAAAGATTTTCTCGAGTTTATCAAGTAGCTATTCGAGTGACGAGCTTAAGTCCCGAAGCAGAAGCCAAATCACGTGACACACCTGCGTTTTTGCCGCACCAGAAATAGAGAACAATGATTGTGAGAGCCAATTTCCTGCGCCACACCTGCCTGCCCCATCAGCTAATTATCTTCCGGGAGTTTCTTACAATTTTCGAATATTCTAGAAGGAAAAAATGAAGAGAATCGCATGTTTCCAGGGTCATCGCTGCAAGCAAGACGAATTTAGTAGGCTAGTAGACACAAGATTGTAGGGGATTCTTATCCCCTAATGGGATCTCCTATTGTAGATTGGGATTCTTATCCCCTAATGGGATTCCTATTGTAGATTGGGATTCTTATCCCCTAATGGGATTTCCTATTGTAGATTGGGATTCTTATCCCCTAATGGGATTTCCTATTGTAGATTGGGATTCTTATCCCCTAATGGGATCTCCTATTGTACATTGGGATTCTTATCCCCTAATGGGATTTCCTATTGTAGATTGGGATTCTTATCCCCTAATGGGATTTCCTATTGTAGATTGGGATTTTTACTCCTAAATGGGATTTCCTTTTATAGATCAAAATGAAATGGCGCCTCCCTCAAAATGAAATGGCGCCTCCCCCTCAAAATAAAATGGCGCCTACCCCTCAAAATGAAATGGCGCCTACCCCTCAAAATGAAATGGCGCCTACCTCAAAATAAAATGGCGCCTCGCCCTCAAAATAAAATGGCGCCTCCCTCAAAATGAAATGGCGCCTCCCCCTCAAAATGAAGTGAAATGGTGTCCTTGATGCAGGCGCCCTTGAATCCGCATTTTTTAATAAAAACGACTCACATGAATGAGCCTATTTGAATACAATAGAAACAGAATATAAAGTTTCAAGTGCAGCCGAACTCTAATTAGAAGCCTAAAAAGAAATATTCGCACTAGCTTCTAATCCCTTGCTTGCTGTCTGGGGCTGCCCTGTCATTTGTTCCCGAGAAAAAAGCAGACACTGGACACTAGAGGAGCAATATTCTTCTTTTAATTAATACGAGCGTAATAAGTTTTTCTCACGGGCCCTGTATATTGAAACACCTGCCGGCAAAAACTGGATGCTGTAACCACACGTCTATGCTGGCAGCTAGTGGAGTCATGTTTCTGCAGGGAGTCTAAGGCGGTGCAGCTGCACCGAAACCAGACACGGGCCGAGCTGTGTCTTCAAGTCCGACTGTTCTCAATAGACTGACTCAACAGTTACATGCAATTTTGAAATTGGAACCCGCTTTTGAGAAACAGCTGCTGCTTCTTGTGTGCGTTTTGGGAAGGCTGTGGAGTGTCAGGAATGCCATTAGTGTGTCAGGAATGATATTAGTGTGTCAGGAATGATATTAGTGTGTCAGGAATGATATTAGTGTGTCAGGAATGACATCAGTGTGTCAGGAATGACAATAGTGTGTCAGGAATGACATCAGTGTGTCAGGAATGACATTAGTGTGTCAAGAATGACATTAGTGTGTCAGGAATGAAAATAGTGTGTCAGGAATGACAATAGTGTGTCAGGAATGCCATTAGTGTGTCAGGAATGACATTAGTGTGTCAGGAATGCCATTAGTGTGTCAGGAATGACAATAGTGTGTC
Source organism: Macrostomum lignano (assembly GCA_002269645.1). Taxonomy (NCBI): domain Eukaryota; kingdom Metazoa; phylum Platyhelminthes; family Macrostomidae; genus Macrostomum; species Macrostomum lignano. The sequence continues at coordinate 22,670 of NIVC01003081.1, read as the reverse complement.
AGGAATGACATTAATAGTGTGTCAGGAATGATATTAGGGTGTCAGGAATGACATTACTGTGTCAGGAATGATATTAGTGTGTCAGGAATGATATTAGTGTGTCAGGAATGACAAGAGTGTTAGGAATGACAAAAGTGTGTCAGGAATGACACACATGTCAGGAATGACAT
>NIVC01003081.1:0-17500 GCA_002269645.1 Macrostomum lignano | reverse complement strand
ATTTTGCATTGATTTCCAGATATACGATTACCAATTCCAAGAAATACATTAATCAATTCTAAGATTCCTAGTTAATACTAATCCTAGTTGATACCTGAGATGTCAATTAAACAATTGCAGACGAACTTCAAGGAGCAGTACATGTGCACATGAACAATATGAATTTTATCAACACATGATTATCCCAAATGAAATTAATAATCAAATGATTATCCCAGGTGAAATTAATCATCAAATGATTATCATAGGTGAAATTAATCATCAAATGATTATCCCAGGTGAAATTAATCACCAAATGATTATCCCAGGTGAAATTAATCATCAAATGATTATCCCAGGTGAAATTAATCATCAAATGATTATCCCAGGTGAAATTAATCAACAAATGGTTATCCCAGGTGAAATTAATCACCAAATGGTTATCCCAGGTGAAATTAATCAACAAATGATTATCCCAGGTGAAATTAATCAACACATGATTATCCCAGGTAAAATTAATCAACAAATGGTTATCCCAGGTGAAATTAATCACCAAATGATTATCCCAGGTGAAATTAATCATCAAATGATTATCCCAGGTGAAATTAATCATCAAATGATTATCCCAGGTGAAATTAATCAACAAATGGTTATCCCAAGTGAAATTAATCAACAAATGGTTATCCCAGGTGAAATTAATCAACAAATGGTTATCCCAGGTGAAATTAATCAACAAATGGTTATCCCAGGTGAAATTAATCATCAAATGATTATCCCAGGTGAAATTAATCAACACATGATTATCCCAGGTCAAATTAATCATCAAAGGATTATCCCATGTATATAAATAGCAATTTAACCTTTAAAAATGCAATTGTCATTAGACTAAAACTGTCAATAGTGTCAATAATCAATAGGAATCAAGCTGTTATTAGCAGAATCAAAGTCAGGCAATAACTGTAGAAAACTCTGCTGCTGCTGCTGCTGCTGCTTTTGCCCAATATCTTCTTCCGTACACATCTGAGAAGACGCCAGCTCCGAACAGTGATCAGTTCGGTCCTCTAATAGACTCAGCTGCTCACTACACTGGTTCCCAGTCTGTCTCTTGGACCGCAACCGGTCAGACCTCCGTAGACTGTTGCAACTAGTCGGATCAATGTTTCCCGGCTTGCTTCTATTGCTTCTATTGCCGCTATTGCTGCTTCTGCAAGTTGACTCGTGCAATTTCAAAGCGTTTAATCGCTTGAACTTTCTGCCGCACACCTGACAGCAAGCCACAGTTTCCTGTTGCCTCCTAGAAGCAGAAACCCGCTCGGCTTGCTCGTGCTTTCGCATGTGCCTCAGGAAAGCTCGCTTGTTGTACAACCGTCTGGGACAGATGTCGCAGTCGAACTGGGTCACGGAGGCGTCAATAACTCGATTGCGATGCTGGCGAAGCAGGTGCAGCTTCAGGTGAGCCTGAGTGCCGCTGCGGCTCGGGCAGCCTTCAATCGGGCAGGCCAGGGACTGATTTTTGGCACTAACTATGGACCTATTAGCTGACTGATGATGCACCGTCACCAGGTGATAGTCCAGGTGCACCCTCAGCCGGTAGCGGTTCGGACACATCGGACAGACAAATCGACGTTGGACATTTCGACTGGCCGGCTTCGGCAGCTCGGACAGGGCACCGTGGCTGGCCATGTGCTCGCAAAGCCGCTTATAAAAGACAAACTTCTTGCGGCACACTGGGCAGCAATGTGTCCGGTGGTGGGCCTGGTGCTTGTGCACCAGCGCGGCCCGGCTGCTCTTGAACTGGGCGCCGCATTCCAGGCAGCGGCAACTGTTGTCCGCGGCGCTGAAGGGGGGAGAGATTATTGTTAGGGAGAATTGGGGGGAATGGGATCAGTGACTCAGCTCCCGGTGTCAGATCCCGCTGTCAAGCTCCAGGTACTCAAGCTCCAGGTACTCAAGCTCCAGGTACTCAAGCTCCAGGTACTCAAGCTCCAGGTACTCAAGCTCCCGGTACTCAAGCTGATACTCAAGCTCCAGGTACTCAAGCTCCCGGTACTCAAGCTGATACTCAAGCTCCAGGTACTCAAGCTCCCGGTACTCAAGCTGATACTCAAGCTCCAGGTACTCAAGCTCCCGGTACTCAAGCTGATACTCAAGCTCCAGGTACTCAAGCTCCCGGTACTCAAGCTGATACTCAAGCTCCAGGTACTCAAGCTCCCGGTACTCAAGCTCCAGGTTTCTCAAGCTCCAGGTACTCAAGCTCCAGGTACTCAAGCTCCAGGTACTCAAGCTCCCGGTACTCAAGCTCCCGGTACTCAAGCTCCCGGTACTCAAGCTCCCGGTACTCAAGCTCCCGGTACTCAAGCTCCAGGTATTGAAGCTCCAGGCACTCAAGCTCCCGGTACTCAAGCTCCCGGTACTCAAGCTCCAGGTATTGAAGCTCCAGGTACTCAAGCTCCCGGTACTCAAGCTCCCGGTACTCAAGCTCCAGGTACCCAAGCTCCAGGTACTCAAGCTCCAGGTACTCAAGCCCCATGTGGCCCAGCACTAGGTTGGTGTTCCCCAATCATCTACAATCCTTGTTAGTAGTATTTTACAAACCTTGCCCGCCTTCGACCAGACAATCTAGATTTCTTCTTTGCAGAAGCAGAAGAAGAGGAAGAAGGCTTCTTCCGGGTGCTCCTGCTTCGGACCTGCTCATTGTTGGAATCGTCTTGGCTGTCGGTGACGCTGTCGTCATCATCGTCTTTGTCAGCGGCAGCTGGCGAGTGCGCGGCCTCGTGCAGAGCCAGCTGCTGCAGCGTGCTAAACTGATCGCCGCACTTCTGACACGGATAGGACAGCTCTCCCGAGGCCCTGTGCTGCTCCAGGTGCTTTAGAAACGGATCTAATGGACCGCATTGGAACTGGCATGAGGCCAGCAGGCAGCGGTAAACTTTTAATTGTTGGTGCAGCCGGTGCAGGTGGCTGCGAAGCTGATGGAAATTGGGGAAGCACTGGCCGCAGAAGCGGCACTCGTGGCGGCTGTCAACGAGTACCTGGGAGGGGGGGGTTTCGGGGCGATTTTAGGATTGGGAATTTGCAGGCGTTTTTAGGTGACGATTTTTAGGAGGGAGAGCAATTTTGGGGAAGGCGATGTTTATGGCGAAGAGCGATTTTTAGGGTGGGAGGGCGATTTTTAGGGGGAAGACGATTTTTATTGGGAAAGCGGTTTTTAGGGATTGTCGATTTTTGAGGGGAAGAAGACTTTTAGGAGGGAGGGCGATTTTTAGGGGAAAGCGATTCTTAAAGGGGGAAGGCGATTTTAGGGGTCGATATTAGGTAGGCGATTTTAAAGTACATTGTTAAAGAGGGACTATTTAAGCCGATTATTTATTAGAGACTAATTTCAAGACATTAAACATTAAACTGGCAACGCTAATAAATAGCATCATTAAACTGGCAACGCTAATAAATAGCCTCAATCTTAGATTATCGCAGTATTGAATTTCTAAGAAAAACCGCAGGCTATAATTACCAAAGGCTCCGAGGAGTGCCGGCCCAGGCCGTCAGACTCCAGTATGGTGTACGCCTTAGTCCGGACAGCCGCGCTGACCGACTTGGACGGCCGAACTAGCAAGGCGTCGGCTGGAACACTTGGCGAGTCCGACTCTGTTGCCATAGCAACCGACGATTGACCGGTTGCTGCCTCGACACCCGACGCGGTGTCGACAACAGTCGAAGGCTGACCAGCAGATGCCGAATTCGGTGCAGCAGCCTCAGCGGGAGCTGGAGATGAAGATGTAGCAGCAGGCGGGGGCGCTGTCGCTGCGGGCCAGATCCTGTGCGAGTTCATGTGCTTGCGAACGTTGTGCTTCAATGAGAAAGACCGACCGCAAATAGCGCATTGGAATGGCTTCTCGCCTGCGGACAATAAAGGTTGATAGCAATAAATAGCCGATATGTATCGAAAAGCATATATTCGATACATATTTATAAAACATATATTCAAACTAAACTACTTACAAGGACAAGTTATCAAGTAGTGTGAACAGCAAATTTAGCAATCTTATGTTTTTTACTAAAAATAATTTCATAAACCAAACTAAACTATTAAATGAAAATTAACACCCGATATGTATCGAAAATAATATAAAAAATATACCGGATTTTTTGGAAAATAAACTATCTTAAGAATTCTCTACAAGTGTTCTTTGGCCGATATGTATCGAAAATCATGTTATTCATACCAGATACTACGCTACTTATAAACAAAAAATCGAGTAGTATAATGGCAAAACTAACCCGTATGCTGCACGCGAAGGCGTATTCAGCATGCCAGTGAAGTATGAGACAGACTAGGCCTACGAGCTAAGGTCTGCGATGCTTCACGCCTGCCCCCATCTTCAGCAGGTCAAGGCTGGTGGGAGGTCTGCACCCTCTATTTGCCTCTGGCAGCCGCAGACTCCCCCACGCTGTCTCGCAAGTCGACCCAGGGGTACTCGTCCCCGCGTGTGTTCAAGGCAGACCCTAGGGCTGCTGGACAGACTGGGCTCCGGCGCTGGCGACCCTATCCAGTGGCTTCGGCCGAATTTGGGTATGCGGGTCTGGCTCACCAGCCTGCAGGCCGTGGTACTGCTTAACGTACCCTCTAATGCCTAAGGTGTTTGACCGTGCCGATGGGCTGGAAGGCCGGGGAGTAGTCCGGTCGCTAGCGGTCCTTTTTTCAAACCGGCTGGCTTGAGGTGTCGGCCAGTCGGGTACTCAACTCGCATAACGAGTAGCCCTCCCCCGCTTTTCAGCTATGGCCACTAACGCCACCATCCCTAAAGAAACTGACCCGGTCGCCTCTGGCTCACCGGGATCAGCCGCTCCGGTAGCTACCACTGGTAGCACCAACGCCCAACCTGGTCCAACCGGGCCAGCTGACGCTGCCGCCGATCACCCTGGCCGCCAGTCTAGCCGACCGCGCACGGCCGAGTCTCGACGACAGCGGAACATCCGCCGCAACCGTAAGCGGCAGGAGAAGCGGGCTGCTGCTGCGTCTGAGGAGGGCACGCAAGCCGCGGTGAGGCCTTCGGGAGCCACCGCAGCGGGGAGGCCCTCTGGGGAGTCCGGTGGCGCGGCTGGGCCGTCAGGAACCGCCGTGTCCTCGGGCTCTCAGGGGGGCAACCCTGCCGGCCTACCGCCTTCCAAAGACAAAGCGGCCCCGCTCAAGACCTCCGAGTCCTACGCGTCCAAGGTCAAGCAGCCGCTGCAACCCGCCGTGATGATCCTCGGCGGGGATTTCGACCTGACGCCCGAGCAGCTCGACGTCGCGTGGCGTACCATCGACGAGGGCTTGCTCAATCTAACCCTGGAGGGCGTCTTCGTGGACATCGTCAAGTCCACCAAGGCGAACGGGTGCATCCTACTGTGGTGCAAATCCGAGGAGAGCACCCAGCTCCTGCGGGATCAGCTGCCCAAGTTCGACTGGCACAGCGACCTGGGCCAGCTGACCTTCGCCTTGGAGAGCGAGCGGCCGAAGACCATCCGCCATCGGATTTGGGTCCCGGCCGACAGTGCAATCAAGTCCGGGGAGCAGCTGCGGCAGCTCCTGCTCAAGCGGCACCCGGATCTCGACGCCAGTGGTCTTGTGTACCACAGCACGGTCCGCAAGGGCACGACCGGGGCCACAGTCATCCTCGGCCTGACGGAGGGATGGGCCAAGCGGCTACCGCACGGCACAAACCTCCACCTTGGTCTCCATCAACTGACCATCCTCCGCTGTGAGGAGGGCAAGGTGGAGACCAAGAAAGACGGGAAGCGCGCCGCTCCCGGAGCTGGGGCTCATGCCCCGCCGGCCAAGCGGCAGCAGCAACCCGATCCCGAGCCTAACAAGGCTATTCGCGCTGCTGAGTCCGCCTCGCGCGGACGTAGACCCGCCCGCAGTAGCCGGCGGTCCGGTCTAATCCAGCGCGCACTTGACGAAGCTCAGTCTCTGAGACTTCACCTCGAGCAGACTCGTGCCGCTCGAAAAAACACTGAAAGCCAGCCGAGGGAACTGGACGACGGCACGGCTCAGCCTTCCAACTGGTGGGATTACCACCAGGAGGACGCTGCCGGCCGAGCTCAGACTCCCGACGGCGGGGCGCAAGGCGAAGGCAGCAGCCGTACCCCAGTCGCTGGGGAGGAGGGCGGTGTAGCGCGGCTAGGTGACTCACCTGCCGTGGGCGCCGTGTCCGCCTCCGCGGCGGCTGGGGAGGCGGCTGAGCCTGAGCCAATGGAAATTGGCGACTCAACTCTCACCGATGAGGCTGAGAATGAGTTGCTTTTCTCCTCCCCTGGACAGTAGACATGACTGTCTCCCAGGGCATCCACTGCTTGCAGGTCAACCTGCAGCACAGCATTGCTGCTTCAGTCAACCTCTTGAAGCACACTGACCAATACGTGCCAGGGATTATCCTTATCCAGGAACCTTGGACGCTTAGGGGCAGCCCCCAACATGTCCCCACCGGCTACCAGTGTTTAACCGCTGGTACCCGGGAGGGAAACCTGGCACCAAGATCCTGCATCATGGTGTCCAGTTCTATTAACGCATGGCTCAGATCAGACCTGTCCACCAGGGACATCTGTGTCATCCAGTCTGAAGACATACTCCCTGGGAGGACTACCCTCATCGCCTCGGTTTACCTACCGGGCGACGGCGAGATGATCCCAGTAGAGCTTGTCACACTGGTCGAGCTCTGCTCCACCAGAAACTATGAGCTGCTCGTGGCAGGTGACATCAATGCCCACCACACCCACTGGGGCAGTTCTGATATAAACCAGAGAGGTGAAGACTTCCTGGCTTATATTGCTACTACAACCCTTGAGTTCTGTAACTCGGGTAGTACCCCTACCTTCAATAACGGACGCCGATCGGAGGTGCTGGATGCCACCCTCGCCACGCCCAGGCTCTTCCAGAGCACTAGGGAATGGCGGGTGCTTCCTGAGGCGTCCCTCTCCGATCACAAGTTCATCTCTTTCACGCTGGCCAGCGCCCGTAACGCAGGCCAGCTTTACTGGAAACGGAATGCTAGGAATACCGACTGGACCGCCTTCAGGCTTGCCCTGGAGGAGACCTATCGTTGCACTAGCGCTCCAGTCTCCATCAACACCTGCGAAGAAGCAGATGAATTTGCGGCCGCACTTACGGACTCGCTCACTGCTGCCTTCGAAGCCTCATGCCCACTAAAGGCATATAAAGGCAAACAGTCGGCCCCATGGTGGAACCCGCAGCTTGGCGACCTCCGTCGCAGAGCCAAAAGGCTTCACCGCAGGGCCCAAAAAACTAAAAACCCGGCCGACCAAACCGCCTACCTGAACTCTATCCACGAGTTCAAGAGGCAGGTTAGGAACGCCAAAACCAACAAGTGGCGCGAATACTGTGAGGAACTTGAGGGCTCCCGCCCCACCTCCAGAATCGTTAAAGCCCTCACCCTGGACAAAATGTCCAAACTCTCCTCAGTCAAGAGAGCCGACGGCTCGCTCACTGAGAACCCAGGAGAAACACTGGAAGCGATGCTAACAGCGTTTTTCCCGAACGAGCCAGCTAGGCCCGGCCCCCTGACCACTCAGTGGGCGGACACGTACTGGCTGACTCAATCATCACGGAGGACCGCGTTACTAAAGCTGTCTCCTCCTTCAAACCCTTCAAATCCCCAGGACCGGACGGCGTTGTGCCAGCCTTCCTGCGGGAGGCGGTGAAATGCACCGGTTTCCTGCGGAACCTTTGCCGGCTTCTGAAAGCCTGCATTGTGCTCGGCTTTGTTCCGAAATCCTGGACCGAGGCCAAGGTGGTCTTTATCCCCAAGCCTGGCCGACCGGACTACCGGTCCATTAAATCCTTCAGACCAATTAGCCTCACCTCCTCATTGGTGAAGCTGTTAGAGAGACTGGTGCTCTGGCGCCTCCTCTCTGTGGAACTGAAGAACAAGCCGCTCAGTGAGAACCAGCATGCCTTTCGGGCAGGCAGGTCCACGGAGAGCGCGCTTCACGTTCTGGTTGACATGCTGGAGAAAGCCGTTCTTGGTAATGGCTACGCTCTCGCTGTCTTCCTCGACATTGTTGGAGCCTTCGATAATGTCCTCTTTGAGGCCTTTGACAGAGCTCTACGTGCTAGAGGAACCCACTCGCACCTCACCCGGTGGATCATGTATATGATCAGCCACCGTACTGCCACCGCACACCTGTTGGGCCACCAACGGACGGTAACCGTCTGCAAAGGCAGCCCCCAGGGCGGTGTCCTCTCTCCAGTTCTCTGGAACATGGTCATCGATGAGCTCCTCCAGGACAGCCATCTTGACCCCATCCTCAAGGTCGGTTACGCCGATGATGTCACAGCCGTGGCATCCGGACCGTCACCTGAAACCCTTAGAGATCTTTTGCAAAACTTCATTCGCTCTGCTGAACGTTGGGCGGACAGGTGCGGCCTCAGGCTCTCCGAGACCAAAACTGTCGCGATCATGTTCACCAGCAGGGTAAACTGGCGTATTCGCCCACTAAAGCTTTACGGGTGGAAATTCCATCCTGCAAGCAAACCAAGTGTCTCGGCGTTACGCTGGACCACCGGCTGAGCTGGTCCACCCACGTCCAGGCCAAAACCAAAAAAGCCCTCGCGATTCTTGCGCAGCTGCGCAGAGCCGTCGGCACCACCTGGGGCCTCACCCCAAAGCGTCTCTGGTGGATCTATACCGCAATGGTCCGACCGGCCGTTACATACGCCGGCCTGGTCTGGACCAGCGCCTTGCAGATTAAAACCTGCCACGAAGCCCTCAAAAAGGTGCAGGGACGTGCGTGCCGCATGATCCTGAATGCCCCGCTCTCTGCTCCCTTTGACGGCCTCAACGCCTTTCTCTGCCTCCCGCCTCTGGACATCTTTGTCCGTCGCGAGGCTGCTAAAACCACCCGCCGGCTCATCGAGGCTGGTGTTAGCTTCAAGCCACAAAGAGCGATGGCGAAGCGCAAGCTCCTGCCGCACTCTGACCTGTGCCTTAAAGTTCTGGAGGAGAGTGGGAGTGCGGCTGTCCTTTCGGACGCTGAACCGCGCTCCCTCAACCTCTACCAACGCTTCAAGGTCACGATCCCCTCCAGGGAGAACGCCAACGACAGCTGGGCCCCTCAGGAGGTTCACTGCTTCACTGACGGATCCTCCAAAGACGGTTTATCCGGCTTTGGAGTCTGCATCCTTATCAACGGCCGCGTGATTGCTACTCACGCCCAACACACTGGCAGACTCTCCAGCGTCTTCCAGAATGAAGTCCTTGCCATCAGCTCCTGTGCAGCTGAGCTCCACCGCAAGGACTTCAAGGACAGAAGAATCTTCTTCCACTCTGACAGCCAGGCCGCTTTACAGGCCCTGTGTCACACCACTACGAACTCCCGAACAGTCCGCGACTGTATCGGGCAGCTCAACAAGCTGGCTCGGAGGAACACCGTCCGGCTCACGTGGATCCCAGGACACGCCGGCTTCAAAGGTAACGAGCTCGCCGACTCCCTCGCTAAGGCGGGCTGTTCCGGCTCGCCCCTTGGCCCCGTGCCCCTGGCCCCCATCCCCGCCACAGTCATTAATCGTCAGATTAACGACTGGGCGGACATCCTGCACTTGCGCAGATGGGATGGTATCTCCAACTGCCGCCAATCTCGTGCGGCAGTGCCCAATCCGTCCCTCAAGCTGCGGAGAATCCTTTTGAATCAAAATCGAAAAGATATCCGCGCTCTCACTATGACCTTCACAGGTCACGGTTGCTTTGCCAGGCACTGCTTCCTCCGATGTGTTCGCCGGAGTGAACTCTGCCCCTTCTGCAGCCTCGAGAATGAAGATGCCATGCACTTCGTCTGCTACTGCCCGGCCTTCAACCGAGACCGGCTCAACCACCTCGGGCCCAACCCGTCCCTGGACGACGTTTGCCGGCCCGAGAACATCCCACGGCTCATCCGGTTCCTCCGGGCCACCAAGCGAGCCTCCGTCTTCCCCACCGAAGACAACGCTGCAGACAGGACCGGCAGACCTCCCTGACCGGCCCGCGCCCTAGCCTATGCGGGTCTTTCAGGGATTAGCGGAATGGGCGACGCTCGCCTCCCCGCTGCGTCTTCGGACCGCCCTGCAGCTAAGTCAAGTAAGTCAACCCGTATGCTTTCTCATGTGCAGGGTCAGCTGATTCTGATATTTGCACACAAAGTTGCACACTGTGCAAGGAAACATCTGCGGCCTGTCAGTTGAACGTAGCAACGTCACTTTGGAGCGTTGATTATCGTTTCTTTGTTCGCCGCCTGTTCGCGATTGTCTGTTAGCACTGGCTAACGAAGAAGAAGGTGCTAAAACTTGTTCCGACATCATTGCAGCAGGTGCTGGCTGCGGTTGCTGGATAAAAGACGACTGATGACCCTGATGACCTTGATGACCCTGGTGATCCTGATGACCTTGATGACCCTGATGACCTTGATGACCTTGATGATCCTGATTACCTTGATGACCCTGATGACCCTGATGACCTTGATGACCCTGATGACCTTGATGACCCTGATGACCTTGATGACCTTGATGACCTTGATGACCCTGATGACCTTGATGACCTGATGACCTTGATGACCCACTGCCGCTTGCTGCTGATAACTATAATAAGAATTGACCGCGTGATTTTCTGCAAACATTTGCGACTGATCATGCTGATACTGCTGATGCTGCTGACAAGTAGTATTGGCCGCGTACAACTCATAATTCTGCTGCTGCTGCTGCTGCAGATTATAAGGATCTGCGTAGCTGTTAGAATACTGCTGATGAGTGCAATCTTCATATTGCTGCTGCTGATTGACAGGTGGATGATGAAAGCAATTGGAGGCTGCAGAGTCTGGTACTGCAACTGATGAAGCACCTGTACTATCAATGACCACTGATGCCTCAGAGAGAAGAGCAGTTAATGGCAAAGCTGACTGATGCTGCTCATCCTCTGATTGCATTTGTTGAACCATCGGGTTCTGATGAGGCACCTGCTGATGCACGTGCTGATTGTTGGCAGGTGTCAAAGCTGCAGGATCAAAGTAGCCGCAATTGGGCACTGTGACAGTTGACTGAGGCTGGTGCTGCTGCTGGTGACTTGCAGTTGGATCCGCCATGCCGTTTGAATAGGCCTTTAAAATGATTGGCAATGGTTCAATATGTAAATGGGGGTTGTAGCCTAGTGGTTAGAGTGTCGGACTGCTGGCAAGGAGGTCGGGGGTTCGATTCTTGAATCCAATACTGGACTGGAACAATTTGTGTCCTTGAGCAAGACACTTAACTCTGCATTGCTTCAGTTCACCCAGCTGTAAAATGGGCACCAGCATTAGCTGGGGCAATTGAGGCTGTGTGTGGCGACCCCCCAGTGCTTGGACTGAACAGCAAAGCTGCGGCCATTAGGGCAGGTGTAATAAAATATATATATACGAGAAGAGAGAGTAACAGTGAGAAGAGAGAGAGAGAAAAGGGAGGGAAGAGAGGAGAGAGTAGAGATAAGCGAGCAGAGAGAAGAGAGAAGAGAGAGGAGATAAGACAGGAGAGATGAAATAAAAAAGAAAAGGGATAAGAGAGGAGAGAGGAGATGATATATGGGATGAGAAAAGAAAGGAGAGAGGAAAGAGGAGAGAGGAGATAAGTTTCAAAGAACCAGATCAGGACGGAGAAAGAGGCAGAGACCAGAGTTTGCCCACACATTGTTTAAACAGACTCATTCTGCGCAGCACCCCAGCCGATGAGATCAATGCTTGCCTCAAATCCTAATTTAACAAGAATTTACTCAAATTTTTCAAACTTCAATGCAAACTATTAACACGTTTTTGTTTCAGTATGACTTCAAAAGTCGCGGGCTTCAACAGCTTATATATATGTCAATTTGATTCGATTTAAACTTAGGGGAGGTCCAATTAGTGGCCAATAACGCCGCTCTGATAAGCAGAAGGACTGGTTCGACTCCGGGCGGTATTCAAATTAATTATTTGGTGGTGTGGAGTCAAGTGATGAAACTTTCTAATCGGTTGCTAGTTGTTCCCAACACTTCCTAAAAAGAAAACAGTACATCAAGTACTTCCTCACCGTTGGACCAGCATCGGCAGGTAAAAACGGCAGACTCTGCTGGCCAACAAAGTCATCCGTGGCAACAACAACGGCAGTTGGCGGAGCACTGTAGCCCTGGCTCAGGCAGGCGGCTGGGGACTGATGGTTAGGCGGCGGCTCAACCTGCTGCAGGTGAGTCAGAAACCTGCCAGCAGTGGACGATGACGCGGCCGCGTAGTTGCAGCCGGCATTGCCGGTCGCGGCCAAGCAGTTGGAATTCCTGTGCGCCAGAAACTGGCCCAGCTCGTGAAAGCTAACTGAGCATAGGCCGCATACGAATAGATCTGTTGCTATGCTGGCAGCAGGACAGTTGTAGCATTCTTGGCTGGAGTTTTGCTGCATCGCTGCAATTTTAGGAAGTCGGTAAGTTGCGAGTTGCTAGGTAACATCCGAAGGTCATTGTTTCAGTATTTTTAAGGTTTATCAAGTTTTGAGTCCTTCTGAAGGTCGATGGTGGGTACTTTTGAAGGTCAATGGTTGGGGTCGTTTAGTTAGGTACTTCTAAAGGTTAATGGTTGGTACTTTTGAAGGTCATTGTTTATGTTTAGGTACTTCTAAGGGTGAATAACTGAGCACTTCTAAAGTTCAATGGTTGGGTATTTCTGAAGGTCAATGGTTGAGTACTTTTAAGGTCAATGGTTGGTACTTTGGAGTTCAATGGTTGGATTATTCTGAAGGTCAATGGCCGGGTACTTTTGAAGGTCAATGACCGGGTACTTTTGAAGGTCTACAAAATGCAATCAGATGAGTGAATAAACTTAGAAGTAACAAATATTTAAGACAAGTTAATTGGATGCCAGTAATTTAAATCAAGTTGACAAAAAATCTTTAAGTTTAAGTTTACTTTACGATCAATATTTAGAAAATTTATATAGAAAATTTTATCATTAAATAGATTTGACGTAAAAATAGAAACAGTGGAATGTGCAATGTCGATAAAAAATACATGCAATTAGCAACCAAAAGAATTTATTTATTAGGTTTGAACAAATAATGGTCACTGTCTAAAGGGAAGCACTTTAACAATACAATCAATAAAGGAGAGAGAGAGAACTGTAAGAGTTGGAGGAGACACCGAGAGGGGGGCAAAGAAAGCTAGTCAATATACTAAAGAGGTGAATGAAGCTCCAGTGACAAAAACAGTTTTTATCTCATCATTAACTCATTCGGCAATAACAGCATCACCAACAGAAAGCTCAAATTTGGCCGTCTTATCAGTAGTATTATCACTGGCAGTGGCGGACACGTACAGACCGAATTTCAACGCACCGCCTTTCATCTGGGACAGGGTGCGCATGGGTTCGATTGTAGACTCGCCAGTGTCCTGGTCGATGCCAATCATGTCGCAGCTGGGTTGACATTGCGGAGGATAAATGTTTATTATCTAGGCTTTTCAAATATTTAGTTCAAGTTCCTAGTCTTAGTTGACCTGGACCTACTCTGAAGCCTACTTGAGCTTGACCTTCTTTGTATCTTACTTGACCATCGAGTTGACGTACAATGTACCTTAGTTGACCTTGCTTGACCTTTTCTGTAGCTTAGTTGACCTTGCTTGACTTTTTCTGTAGCTTAGCTGACCTTGCTTGACCTTTTCTGTGTAACTTACTTGACCTTGACCTTCTTTGTAGTTTAATTAAACATGACCTTATTTGTACCCTAGCTGACCTTTTCTGTACCTTTTACTTAGCTGACCATGACCTCTCAGTTAATCTTGATCTTCTCCGTGTCTTAGCTGATCTTGAAGTTTGTGTACTTTAGTTGCCCTTGACCTTCTCTGTAATTAACTTAACTTTTACCTTCAATAAACCTAGTTGGCTTCAACCTTTTTCGAAGCTCCTTCACCTAAGAATCTCTCAGACCTACCGAGTGCAGACTCCGTGAGCGGCAAACTGCCTACCGCCGATGCTCAGTCGAGTCCAGGACTCCTCGGACATTGGCTGGCAACCCGAACCACCAGGTTGGCCCGAAATCTGGCCACCAGCTGGACAGGTCCAGCGGGCTCTCTGGACCGATGCAGTCCAACAGGTGGGCGACACTGGCCTCGTTTAACAGCAGGAACTGCTGCTCGTTGGCTAGGGATATGGCCTGGTTGGGGAGGGGTTTCTGGCTGAGCTTAGTGACAGACAGACAGACAGACAGACAGACAGACAGACAGACAGACAGACAGACAGACAGACAGAGACAGACAGAGACAGACAGACAGACAGACAGACAGACAGACAGACAGACACAGCGGACACTTACCTGCTCCCCAGTCTTGGCCAGCCGGTCGCCGTCCTGCCGCACCAGCCGGCACGGATACCCAACAACGCTGTGGAGCCAGTCGGCCGCGGCCTGCCCGCAGTCCAGCAGGCGGACGCGACTGCGCAGACGCGGCTGTGCAGGCAGAGAGCGGCAGTCTGGTGCCCGGCGTCCATTGGGACAACCGCATTTTGATCGCTGATGGGCGAGTTCAGAATCAGCAGCCGGCGTTGAAGGTCCAGGAAGGGTCGGATCTAGAGTAACGAGGAATAGGGTGCACCATTGATATCCGGGTTGGCGACCATCTTTGAAATGGTTGAGTGGCGATTTTATACTAGTTTAAGGGCAATTTTAGCATGGTTGAGGGCAATTTTATAGTGGCTGAGGGGCGATTTATAATGGGGGTTGAGGGGCGATTTTATAGTGGCTGAGGGGCGATTTTATAGTGGTTGAGGGGCGATTTTATAGTGGTTGAGGGGCGATTTTACAGTGGCTGAGGGGCGATTTTATAGTGGTTGAGGGCGATTTTATAGTGGTTGAGGGGCGATTTTATAATGGGGTAGTTGAGAAGGGGGTTATATTGGGGTGGTGGAGTGGCGGTTTTATAATGGGGTAGTTGAGAAGGGGGTTATATTGGGGTGGTGGAGTGGCGGTTTTATAATGGGTGGTCAAGGGGCGATTCTTAGGCACATAAGGAGGCTAGCTAGTGTGTGGTTAATTGGCTAAACAAAGAGAATTAACGACAGCAACAAAAATCGTCATAAATCACCTGACTAAGCCGCGGCTCCCGTTTCATAGTCAGACACAAGCCGGACTCGTTTACAACCATCCAGTGCCGGTCAAGATGAAAGCCGCGCCGATCTACGGGCCAACTAGCGGCAACTTCAAAGGCGGCGCAAGATTTCACAGGATAGAGAAATATGCGGCCCAAATGGGGCCAGTGCGACTCCGCGGCCGCCTTTGACGCTGCTGATTGGCCGCCGCGGCACAGGTTGGCCAGCTCGTCTCGGGACATTGACATCAAAGGCGCCGACGCTGCCGCAACCGAAAATACCGGCATAGGTTTTGTTATTACAAAATTGTCCGTTACCATAGCAACCAGAGCGTCGGCGTCGGATTCGTCCGACATGTAGCCAAATGAGGCTCGGACAGCGCCGGTAGGTCGGCCGTCGACTAGATCGACACCGTCGCCGCACACGTGGCCGGCGCGAAGATTAGCCAACAGCTGTTCGTCCGTGATGTCCAGGTAGCGCTGGCAGGCGCCCACGTTGCAGAAGCAGCCCACTCGGAGCTTTGGCGAGTAGGGTTGGGGTGGGGAAGGGCCATTTTATAGGGGTCAGGGTGGCTGACTGACTGACTGACTGACTGACTGACTGACTGACTGACTGACTGACTGACTGACTGACTGACTGACTGACTGACTGACTGACTGACTGACTGACTGACTGACTGACTGACTGACTGACTGACTGACTGACTGACTGACTGACTGACTGACTGACTGATGACTGACTGACTGACTGACTGACTGACTGACTGACTGACTGACTGACTGACTGACTGACTGACTGACTGACTGACTGACTGACCTGACTTAAAAGTAACAGCAATAAATCGCACCTGTATCCGATAGTTTTCAGCCCTGGAGCTCAGATCCGAATAGCCAACAAAGCTACCATCGCAGCGCACTAAATTGAAAGCCACAATGCCGCCCTGCTTAGTCCAGTCCGTATAGTCATTATCGGTGTACAGCAGGCAAACAGGGGAGCCGTCAGAGTGGCGCAGCTCGCTTAAACGCCGGGCCAAGTACTGGGCCAGGCGAAAGACTCGCTGACTGATCTGCTGCATCCGCCGCCAAGCTGTTCGAGAGCCCATAAGCCGTGACGCACTGCTAGGATGCTCAGATAGTTTATGGTGCCGTCTTCGAAACCGGCGGCAAGGTCCGGCGACTGCTGGACGAACGAGCCGGATGGGACCATCGCCTGCCACCGATTTCAGAGAGTCTTTCTTTGTAGGTCTAACATTTTTGGCGATTCTTGAGGGCGATTTATAAAATCGATACTTAAAGGCGATTCTATGGGGCGATTCAGGGCGATTCTTGTGGGTGATTATAGGGGAAGGAAGCGATTAATATTCAATAAAAGCGATTCTTAAAGGCGATTCTTAGGGGCGATTATTGGGTGCGATTCTTAAGGGCGATTTTTGGGGACGATTCTTGAGGGCGATTCTTAAAGGCGATTCTTTAGGGCGATTCTTGAGGGCGATTATTGGGGACGATTCTTAAGGGCGATTTTTGGGGACGATTCTTAAGGGCGATTTTTGGGGACGATTCTTAAGGGCGATTCTTGAGGGCGATTTTGGGGACGATTCTTAAGGGCGATTTATTGGGGGCGATTCTTAAGGGGATTTTTGGGGACGATTCTTGAGGGCAATTCTTGAGGGCGATTCTTGTGGGTGATTCTTGAGGGCGATTCTTGAGGGCGATTTTTAAGGGCGATTTTTGGGGACGATTCTTGAGGGCGATTCTTGAGGGCAATTCTTGGGGGCGATTCTTGAGGGCGATTCTTGAGGGCGATTCTTGAGGGCGATTCTTGAGGGCGACTCTTGAGGGCGATTCTTGTGGGCGATTCTTGCGGGCGATTCTTGAGGGCGATTCTTGTGGGCGATTCTTGAGGGCGACTCTTGAGGGCGATTCTTGAGGGCGATTCTTGAGGGCGATTCTTGGGGGCGATTCTTAAAGGCGAGCGATTCTTCAGGGCGATTCTTGCGGGCGATTATTGGGGGCGATTCTTAAGGGCGATTTTTGAGGGCGATTTTTGCGGACGATTCATGTGGGTCTCTTGAGGGCCAGTTGCTAAAAGCAGTTAATAGCAGTGCCTAATAACCTCAATTAGCTATTTATGTTTCATCATAAGAGATTCACTGATGATAAACAAGTGCAGAAAAGTAAAAACAATTTTGCTTCACCTGCACGGTACCACCGCCAAAGTAGGCCTTCTTAAGCACCGATTCACCATTGGCCACTCTATCCAGCCGCACAATGAGAGCTCCGAGGCCCGTAGGGTAGCCAAACATTTTATAAAACGATAAGCAGACAAAATCAGCCGAACAAGCTGTGTCAGATCCAATGGACAGGTGGCGGCAAATGATGCAGCATCCAGCAGCACGTACGCCGTCTTTATTATTGGCTTTCAA
>NIVC01003080.1:5000-69552 GCA_002269645.1 Macrostomum lignano | reverse complement strand
TGAGTCGCTGCTGTCGCTACTGATGCTGCTACCAGATTCCAAGCTGGCTTCATCATCAGAGCCTCCTGCATCAGAGTTTCCTGGCCCTGCAACGATTTGTGCATGAATGCCGTTTAAGATACACGAATGCAACAACTGACAATAAAAAGCATTCTCATCATACTTTACTTGCAGTAGAGATGGCAGAATATTGCATGCATTATATTTAAAAATAATGAACTTTTATAAGATACTTTAACTCTACTGATAGTAGAAATATAGGAAAGTACGAAATCGTTTAAAAACACTCAGATAATAGAAATAATAATTCTTAGTTAGTCACGACACAACGGGCGAGTGGAGCGGTTATGTGTGTATGCACAAAAATATTCTTCCAGAATCGAGGCGCCCCATTTGTCATAACTTTCAGACACGACCTCCAATAGAAACGCCCCAATGGAGACAAAAACCAACGCAAAGAACGTCAAACATGCAAGTGCAAAAGTAGGCTTCTCTTCTCTCTCACCACAAGCCGGTACAGTCGGCCGCTGCCATCGGCCACCGCAATCCCTGCACGCCGATGCTCACGGAGACCACGTGGCGACCGTGACAGCCGATGGGGCGCCACAGGCCGGCAGTCGAGGCGGTGGCAGCGGCAGCAGAGTCAGTTAAAGAAGCGTCGGCGGCGAACACGCGGCCGCTCGTGCCGCAGCAGGCGACGGCGAGGTCGCCAGAGATCGCCAGATCGACGATAGTTCGGGGTGCAGCTGTTGCAGCGGGTTCGGCGCCGCCGCCTACCGGCACTGGGCGCCAGGCGCCAGCGCTTACGTCAGAGCCGCCGGGCAGCCAGGTGTGCGCCTGGCCCCTGGCGTCGGTGGCCACAGCCGGTCAGAGGCTGGGCAGCCGCCAGGCGTCGGAGTCGGAGGCCGGGCGGGCGCGCAGGCGTCGCCAACCGCATCGTCGCCCTCGAGCAGGCGGAAATCCGGCGCGACCGGCTCGGCGATGCTCCAGACCTCGCCGATGGCGTCGGCCAGGCAGAGTCGGCCACGTCGGCAGGCGATGCTGAGCCAGGCGGGCCGGCTGGAGCTGGGCCGCTGCTGGTAGGGGCCCGGGTTCAGCTGGTAGCTGCGCCAGCCGCTGCTGCCCTCCCGAGCGGATTGGCGCTGCACAGGCCTGGGGAGCAGCGGGGGTTTCTGCTTTGCACAGGAACCTGCTAGTTGGGATAACTGTTTCATGACAAGTACTCAAAATTGGGGTCGACAAACTTTTGTTACCTCAAGGGCCGGATGGAGAATCCAGTGCATGACAGTGGGCCAGAGGAGGGGAGAGAAGAGATGGTCAGAGAAAAAGAGGAGAGGAGAGGAGAGAGGAGAGGAGAGGAGAGGAGAGGAAATTACTTGAGAGAATAGAGCTAAAAAGGGACACAAACTTTAAGCGGGCTAGATTTTTTTGGTGAAGTTTCAAAGGACCCGAAGGCCGGATACAGAGGCTTCGCGGTCCGGAGTTCGCCGACCCCTGTACTAAAATGACGCAAAGTTTAAAACAGTTCATACAGACATAAACTGGAATGGGCATTGTAAAATGCACTTGAAAATAAGTTCAATCACTTTTCCTGTTCTATTACTCATGGACTGTGAAAAAAGGGGTTTGGCTTGGCTTGAATGCAACTTTCTTGGCAATTTTAGCTTCCACATTCGGAGACCGAGTTTGATTGCCCAGGTGTGGCCGAAGGCTCTTGTGCGCTTGGCAGGGGTCTAGCGATAGCATAGCAGTGGAGAACGGAAGGGCGAGAACCTCAGGGGGGGGGGTAGAGAAGACTGCAGCTGGACTCACCCAGCCTGCCGTACAGCAGGCCGCTGGAGCGCAGCACCCAGACGGAGTCAACGCCGCAGCAGAGGCCAACAACAAAGTCGGACGCATCAGCAGCCTCGGGCAGCCGCAGGCGCTGCCAGTCGGCCTCGCCCGGCCCGATGCTGGCCAGCCAGTGCGCCGCGGCGGTGGCGTAGGCGGGCACCGCCCAGATCCGGCCGGCCGGCCCGGCCGCCAGGAGGCGCCAGGCCGAGAAGGCGGACGAGGCGGTGGCCGGAGCCACGGGCCGCCAGGTGTAGGCGGTCAGCGGGCCGGGCGGGCAGCGCAGCAACAGGCGCCGCTGCGGACAGTGCAGCCACAGGCCGGCGGCCCGGGAGGCGGCCAGCAGGCGCGGAGGCCCGCCGCTGCGGCCATCGGTGGAGTCCGCAGAGAACAGGCGCGGCACCCAGGTTTCCGACCATCCAGCCGGCGATTCTGACGGGCTGTTCGACGTCAGATGAAGGCCGCTCCAGCTCAGCAGGCAGGCGCCCCGGCCAAGTGCCCAGAGTCGCCCGCCCGCCACAGCCAGACTGCGAACCCGGACACCCAGCCGAAGTGGCCGCCAGTGTCCGGGGTCGGCAAGCGGCGCCGCCCAGACGCCGCCATCCTGGCTGGCGGCCAGCAGTCGGCCGAAGCCCTCGCAGACCTCGGCGAGCCGGAACGGACAGCGGACGAGCTGCGCCGGCGGCAGCTGATTGTCGGCTAGCGACACCAGGATGACGATAAACTCGCCGGCGTCGCTGTCGGCTTCCTCGGCCGAGCCAATCAGCTGGGCGACTCCGCAGAGGGCCCGACTGGACGAGCGGATGCTGATCACGCGCACAGCGCCGGCGCTCAGGCCGGGCAGTTGGCGCCAGGCGCCGCCGCAGCCAGGGCCTGACCAGGTGACGATGCCGCTGCGCAGGCGAACAGCCAGCGCCGACCAGCTGCCTGAATCTGGCCGGCGTCCAGGTGTGGCTGGGCGCACCAGCGGGCCAGCGGCGAGTGCTCGTCGTTCGCTTGTCGGAAATTCTGTTGACGGCGGCGGCGTCGACGGGGCAGCCCGGCTGTGAAGGCGCGCCCCGACCGGGTGCAGCAGTAGAGCGAGCCGCCGTCGGAGCACAGGCTGCCCAGCTGGCCGGTCCATGCCGTGTCGACGGCTTCATCTGTAGCCGGCGGGGTCGGCTCGACGATCCAGCGAGAGACGCCGAGTAGCGACTCAGCGATGCCGCTCAGCGCTGGGCGCAGCTCCGTGAGTTGAAGCTTATTTGGTACGGTGGAGCCTTCAAGTTGGGGAATTTCCACTACTGATTGTCCATTTGCAGCGGCTAAGTGTTGGCGGTCGCCACTCATTAGCTTTTCTTCATGCCGTTTGTCCTCATTCTGGGTGTCTTCATGCCGTTTGTCCTCATTCTGGGTGTCTTCATGCCGTTTGTCCTCATTCTGGGTGTCTTCATGCCGTTTGTCCTCATTCTGGGTGTCTTCATGCCGTTTGTCCTCATGCTGTTTGTCCTCATGCCGTTTGTCCTCATTCTGGGTGTCTTCATGCCGTTTGTCCTCATTCTGGGTGTCTTCATGCCGTTTGTCCTCATTCTGGGTGTCTTCATGCCGTTTGTCCTCATGCCGTTTGTCCTCATGCCGGTCTCATGCCGTTTGTCCTCATTCTGGGTGTCTTCATGCCGTTTGTCCTCATGCTGTTTGTCCTCATGCTGTCTGTCCTCATGCCGTTTGTCCTCATTCTGGGTGTCTTCATGCCGTTTGTCCTCATTCTGGGTGTCTTCATGCCGTTTGTCCTCATTCTGGGTGTCTTCATGCCGTTTGTCCTCATTCTGGGTGTCTTCATGCCGTTTGTCCTCATTCTGGGTGTCTTCATGCCGTTTGTCCTCATGCTGTTTGTCCTCATGCTGTTGTCCTCATGCTGTCTGTCCTCATGCTGTTTGTCCTCATGCCGTTTGTCCTCATTCTGGGTGTCTTCATGCCGTTTGTCCTCATGCTGTTTGTCCTCATGCTGTCTGTCCTCATGCTGTCTGTCCTCATGCTGTTTGTCCTCATGCCGTTTGTCCTCATTCTGGGTGTCTTCATGCCGTTTGTCCTCATTCTGGGTGTCTTCATGCCGTTTGTCCTCATTCTGGGTGTCTTCATGCCGTTTGTCCTCATTCTGGGTGTCTTCATGCCGTTTGTCCTCATTCTGGGTGTCTTCATGCCGTTTGTCCTCATACTGTTTGTCCTCATGCCGTTTGTCCTCATGCTGTTTGTCCTCATGCTGTTTGTCCTCATGCTGTTTGTCCTCATGCTGTTTGTCCTCATGCTGTTTGTCCTCATGCTGTTTGTCCTCATGCTGTTTGTCCTCATGCTGTTTGTCCTCATGCTGTTTGTCCTCATGCTGTTTGTCCTCATTCTGTTTGTCCTCATGCTGTTTGTCCTCATGCTGTTTGTCCTCATGCTGTTTGTCCTCATGCTGTTTGTCCTCATGCTGTTTGTCCTCATGCTGTTTGTCCTCATGCTGTTTGTCCTCATTCTGTGTGTCTTCATGCTCTTTGTCCTCATGCTGTCTGTCCTCATGCTGTTTGTCCTCATGCTGTTTGTCCTCATGCCGTTTGTCCTCATTCTGTGTGTCTTCATGCTGTTTGTCCTCATGCTGTTTGTCCTCATGCTGTTTGTCCTCATGCTGAGCCTCTCCATTCTGTGATTCAGTCAGCCGACCATTGGGATTCAGCAAAACGCCAGCATCTTGCAGGTGAGTCGGTTGTAAAACCGCAGCTTCAATCAACTTCTCATCCGATTGGGAGTCGAAGGCTCTGACACCGACTTGAGTTGACGTGGGTGGCAACTTCGGCGGGGCGGCCGCGGCGGGGCCTGCCGACGGTAGGCGCCATCGCAGTCGGCTGACACCATCTTCGTCTGGGAGGTGCCAGCGCCGCGACTGCCGCTGCCGTTGCGTTTCGGGACAGCCCGGAGAACCCGCTTGACCAAGACGACGTCGTCATCGTCTGGAGCGGCGGAGTCGGACACGAAGGCAAACGGGTCCGCGTCTGCAGCCTGTCTGACAGTCTGACAGCCAGCCTGACTACCATTGACCACTGGCGGCGGCTTTTTGCTGCTTTTAGCGACTGTTGAAAGCGATGTTGGAGCTTTGACTGCTCCTTTGCCGGCTCCAGTGCTTTTGCCTGCTGCTTCGCCATCCGCTGACGAATTGGAAGACAGCAGACTGGTGGGCTGAGGAAGAAGAAAAAACCCATGGACAATGCCGGAGCCAAAGCCAACTACTGTAAATATTAGTTTAGCAAGAGTTTCAAGCATACCAGGCCAACTCACCAGCTTCAACACGTTGTCGAATAGCGACAAGAGGCCGCTGCCGTTGCCGCTGCCGGTCGCCTCCGGTGGTGGCCGCTGATCCGGCGGCAGCGGCGCCATCGCCAGTCGAACAATCGGCGGGTTGGCGCCCTCGCGCAGGACGAGAATCTCCGCCACGCCGGCGCCGTCCGACAGCGCCTCCGTGGTCGTCACCGTCAGGATCCGGCCGAGCAGGTCGGTGGCGCCGGCCACGACTCCGTTGGCCGGGTCCAGCACGCACAGGCCCGCGTCCGGCCCCCAGACGACGGCAAGAGAGGCCGGTTCAGTCTCCATGGTCAGGGCGGCGACCTTCTCGAAGACTGCGGCGGCGGCTTCGTCGGCTCGGCTCAACTCCGACTTCGGCTGGCGACGACACCTGGCCGGGCTGATCAGCGGGATCGGCCGCGAGCGGAGGGCGTCGGCACCGCCAAGGTGGAGTGTGTGCCGCACCCGGCCGCAGGCGTCTGCTAGCCACAGGCGGCGCCGGGGTCTCATGGCCAGCAGGTCCGGCTGCGTCACCGAGGGGGCCGCCGGCGGCAGGAAGCAGGCGCCAAGTCCAACGGTTTGGTGCGCCTGCAGGAGTTCAAAGGCGGAAGGAGGAGCGGCTTGAAGGCTGAGACATGTATACGCAGATGATAAACTGAGATATGGGAAGCTCATGGGCTAAGATGAGTAGATTTGGACTCAGATAAGTCGATTTCAATTCAAATGTGAGTAGTTTCAGACTCATACATGAGTAGATTTGGACTCAGATGCAAATAGATTTAGACTCATATATGAGTAGATTGGACTCAGATATGAGTAGATTGGACTCAGATATGAGTATAGATTTGGACTCAGATATGAGTAGATTCGGATTCAGATACGAGTAGATTTTGACTCAGATATGAGTAGATTCGGACTCAGATATGAGTAGATTGGACTCAGATATAAGTATAGATTTGGACTCAGATATGAGTAGATTCAGATTCAGATACGAGTAGATTTTGACTCAGATATGAGTAGATTCGGAATCAGATATGAGTAGATTGGACTCAGATATAAGTATAGATTTGGACTCAGATATGAGTAGATTCGGAATCAGATGAGTAGATTCGGAATCAGATGAGTAGATTCGGAATCAGATGAGTAGATTCGGACTCAGATGAGTAGGCGTTAGCATGCGTTTATTGTGTTACGCATGATATTGTGTTTATTTGTGTGTTACGGATATACTGCATGTAGATATACTCACTGCTCGCTGCCGGGAGCCCACAAGCCAGACGCAGGCGGCGTCCTCGGTGTAGACTGCGGCGCCGAGGCGGTTGGCCACGAGCAGGCGGCCCCGCCGGTGGTCCAGCTGGACCACGGGGCTCAGCTCCTCCAGGAACACCGCGCTGAGGCACTCGCAGCCGCCGACTTCGCCGTCGAATTGCAGCACAGTCCGAGACACGGTGCCGCCGGCGTCGCCAAAGTAGACGCTGCCGCAGTCGTCGGCAACAACAGCGCGCCGTGACGGCGGCGCGGTGACCTGCAGCGGCGGCGGCTGCGGCGCCTGCAGCTTCGGGCTGCTGCTGTTGCTGCTGCTGCGGCTCAAGCCAAAAGGCCAGACGACGACAAGCGCCGTCGCAGCCGGCGCCGCAGCTGTCGCAGAGGCCGGCGGCCGCGGCCGTGCCATTTGGCGACGACGACTCCGTCAGGATGACGGCGCTGGCGTCATCAAAGCCAGCCGCAATGACGGTTGCCCGCATCGCGGCGGTGCTGCATCGGGACGGCGCAGACGCCACCGGTGTCGCCTTGGCGTCGACATCGCGCCGGTCGATGAGGAACGCGACGCCGGCCTCGGTGCCGAGGAGGAGGCGGTCGCCGGTGGCCGCCATCGCGGTGAGCCGAAAGTGGCCGGGCAGCCGGCGGAGCAGGTGGCCCAGCGAGTCGGTCTCCCGGTAGGCCGACGCCTGCGGACGCTGCGGCTGCATGACGGGCTGAAAATGGCTGACAAAGCCGGCCTTTAAAAGTTTGTACATGCACTTTTTTATTGGCGAACGTAGCTAGCAGCTAATTGATCGGAAACATTAATTACTTATTGCATGTAAGCGAGATTGTACATGTGCATGCTAGAATACACATGAGCAGTACATCTTTCGTTTGAATCAATGCGTTTCTACATTAGCCAGGGGTTGATCAATCAGACATGGTTCAGGATAAGGAACATTGGGACACGACACCATCAGAAGGTTTAAAAAATACTTATACACAAACAAATACACTGATAGTCGGTGCCGCGAATTCCTTTAATCAGTTCTTCAGTTCATCTGCCCTCCGTCCGCTCCCTCTGTCTAGTTCAGGGATCGGCGAACTCCGGCCCGCGAAGCCTTTTTTATGTGTATCCGGCTCTCGGGCCCTTTCAAACTTCACAATAGCAATCCGGCCCGCTCAATGTGTGTCGCCTCTCAGCTCTCTTTTCTCCTCTCTCATCTCTTCCCACATCTCCACTCTCCTCTCTTTTCTCTCCCACTCTCCTCTCTCCCTCCTCTCCACTTTTTTCTCTCATCTCCACTCTCTCTTCTATCATCGCCCCTCGTCTCTCTTCCCCTTCTCTCCATCTCCTCTCTCTCCCTCATGTTGACTCTCCTTTCTCCTCTATCACCACTCTTCTGTCTTTCCCCCTCTCCCCCATCTTCACTCTCCTCTCTTCCCTCATCTCCACTCTCCTCTCTTCCCTCATCTCCACTCTCCTCTCTTCCCTTATCTCCACTCTCCTCTCTTCCCTCATCTCCACTCTCCTCTCTGCCCTTATCTCCACTCTCCTCTCTTCCCTCATCTCCACTCTCCTCTCTTCCCTCATCTCCACTCTCCTCTCTTCCCTCATCTCCACTCTCCTCTCTGCCCTTATCTCCACTCTCCTCTCTGCCCTTATCTCCACTCTCCTCTCTGCCCTCATCTCCACTCTCCTCTCTGCCCTTATCTCCACTCTCCTCTCTGCCCTTATCTCCACTCTCCTCTCTGCCCTTATCTCCACTCTCCTCTCTTCCCTCATCTCCACTCTCCTCTCTTCCCTCATCTCCACTCTCCTCTCTTCCCTCATCTCCACTCTCCTCTCTTCCCTCATCTCCACTCTCCTCTCTGCCCTTATCTCCACTCTCCTCTCTTCCCTCATCTCCACTCTCCTCTCTTCCCTCATCTCCACTCTCCTCTCTTCCCTCATCTCCACTCTCCTCTCTGCCCTTATCTCCACTCTCCTCTCTTCCCTCATCTCCACTCTCCTCTCTTCCCTCATCTCCACTCTCCTCTCTTCCCTCATCTCCACTCTCCTCTCTGCCCTTATCTCCACTCTCCTCTCATTGCTAATCTTTTCTCTCCTCTCCCCTCTCCTAGCTCTCATCTGTCCTCTCTCCATTCTCTGGCCCGCAGTCGCTAGATTCTATGCTTTATCTAGCCCTCAAGTTAAAAAAAATTCTCGCCGATTTCTTGCAATCTAGTTCAATCTAGTTTGTCTTATCTCTCTCTCTCGCTGCCTTCTGATTGGCTCTTCAAGCTTGCCTCAGTCGCCTACTCCACCCCTCCTTTCCAAGTGCAAAATCATGGTCAGCTATAAAAAAGCACGATTGTCTCGCAGGAATTTGTCTATGGTAAAATCCAAATTACAGTTTGAGCGGATTGCGCTAAATCAAATACCAGTAATTTGTAACTAAATTGAAAGCACACTAAAATAAAAACCAAACATTCGCATTGATCATTCTTCAGCATTTAAAGATGTCTCTCTCCTTTCAAATCTTTGCAGTTGAAAGACCGAATAGTAAGTTAGTCAGTGCCTTTAAATTTCACACACCTGCACACACACGGTTCTGATAGTTCTACTAAATCAGAAAATCAGGATGTAAATCAAATATCAATCAATCAATCAATCAATGATTTCCAAATCGAATTACTCGCGAGAAAGCGTCAATAGATTTAATAGATTAAGTAGACATAGAAAAACCAACTGCCCGGCGCTGTTAAAAGCACACCAATTCTCATTCTCCATCTGGCAGTGTATATTTTGCTGTAAATTCGGCTTGCATACTGCAAGTAGTATATCGATATTGGAGTAGACAAAAACACAGTTTCGCTTGTCTCTATTATATATGCTATAATAAAGAGATAGAAAGATTAAGGACAGACAGACAGAGAGGAAAAATGCGTGCCCAAAGTCAACGCGCAGCCATATACTCGTAGGTATATATAAGTGGAATTGTTGTTTAACAGTTTGCTTGTAAAAAAATTAAGGAAAGAAATAATGAAGATATTAATTAGGCTATATAATATGTATAAATCAGTGTACAGTCTGTTGGATAGGTTATGGCTTTAGCGCAGATCGCACAAAATGTATAGAATGTAAGCCACGTTATGATAGAATAATATTTTTAATAACACGAGTAAGATTGTGAGAAGAATTAGTTACTGTATTATTTCAATTATTAGTTATTTAGTAAATTATATAAAAAAGGAAGAAGCAGGACAAGACAAAAGCAGGATTGTCCGTGATAAATAAATAATTAACAATAGTAACAATAATCATAATTAATAATAATAATAATAACAACAATTCAATATAAATACAATAAAACATTCAGCTGTAGGCTATTAATAGACATTGATGATGACGCAACAGATATAAATAGAAAAAACTTGCTGGATTTTTAACTAATTATGAATATAATCTTGTGCCAGAGTCGATAGCACCCGGAGGGTCTCCTGTTCTGAGTGCACTTTATATCAATGCACACGATATTATTATTTAGTATGTACTAGTATGTTCTCTTTCAGTTAAAGAATGGTCAAAATTGTATAGAATTATTATTTCAATTGTAAAATATACTGAAACAAAGGAAACAAAAGCACAAAACAGAAAAGGGAACAAGAAAAAATGACAAACACAACAAAAACAGGAATGAGACCATTGATTTACATATTCTTGTAGAAACACAGTTTTGCTTTTTTACACTAAATAACTCATGAAACGCCCCAATAATGAGATTAATTGTATTTTAAGAAGCCCCATTACAGCTCTGCGCTTTACAAAAACTTTTTTTAGTTTTTTTTATTCCTGCCCAAAAGCATAATAGGACAACAATGTCCAATCTAAACTACTTACAAAAGCTTTAAGTAGCAGGAAAAGACATTATTTATTTTAGCGTCTTTAAACCTAGCTTCTCCAACAATTTAAGGCCTTAAAAAATGAACACACAGATTAGGTCAGATATCCACAACCATCTTCTTGTGGATCTCCAGGCCGCTCACAACTTCGCAAAACTCTTCGAACGAGATTCGGCCGTCTCCGTCCTTGTCAGCGAAGATGATAGTTTTGTCAACTATCTGCTGCAACTGAGCGTCCTTCAGGTTGTTTCCCACCATCATCTTCAGCACCTGCCAGATAGCGGTTTGCATGAGGAGTTCTGCTTTAGAGTTGTCAGGTGACATCAGCTTCATCATTAGAGTGGAAACAATAGCGATTTTAACCCCCATTGTGATTCTAAAACCATCACAGTGCTTCGCAACCCTCATTGTGAATCTAAAACCATCACAGTGATTCCCGACGCTCATTGTGAATCTAAAACCATCACAGTAATTTCCGACGCTCATCGTGAATCTAAAACCATCACAGTAATTTCCGACGCTCATTGTGAATCTAAAACCATCACAGTGATTCCCGACGCTCATTGTGAATCTAAAACCATCACAGTGATTCCCGACGCTCATTGTGAATCTAAAACCATCACAGTGATTCCCGACCCTTATTGTGAACCTAAAACCATCAGTGATTCCCGACCCTTATTGTGAACCTAAAACCATCAGTGATTCCCGACCCTTATTGTGAACCTAAAACCATCAGTGATTCCCGACCCTTATTGTGAACCTAAAACCATCAGTGATTCCCGACCCTTATTGTGAGCCTAAAACCATCAGTGATTCCCGACGCTCATTGTGAATCTAAAACCATCACAGTGATTCCCGACGCTCATTGTGATTCTAAAACCATCACAGTGATTCCCGACCCTTATTGTGAGCCTAAAACCATCACAGTGATTCCCGACGCTCATTGTGATTCTAAAACCATCACAGTGATTCCCGACGCTCATTGTGATTCTAAAACCATCAAAGTGATTTCCGACGCTCATTGTGAATCTAAAAACCATCACAGTGATTCCCGACGCTCATTGTGAATCTAAAAACCATCACAGTGATTTCCGACGCTCATTGTGAATCTAAAAACCATCACAGTGATTCGCAACCCTCATTGTGAATCTAAAACCATCACAGTGATTCCCGACGCTCATTGTGAATCTAAAAACCATCACAGTGATTCCCGACGCTCATTGTGAATCTAAAAACCATCACAGTGATTCGCAACCCTCATTGTGAATCTAAAACCATCACAGTGATTCCCGACGCTCATTGTGAATCTAAAAACCATCACAGTGATTTCCGACGCTCATTGTGAATCTAAAAACCATCACAGTGATTCTCAACCCTCATCGTGAACCCAAAAGCCTCACCGTGAAGAGCTCCCCATTGCTAATGTAGCCATCATTGTCGATATCGTAGATCTTGAAAGCGAAACGCAACTTGGCCTCTTTATTGCCGCGCACGGAGAACTGCGACACGCCGTCAATGAACTCTTTGAAGTCAACCTGTGAAATTCGGGTAGTAACTGCTAGATCAGAGTAGGTCAGACTGTATACAACAGGCAAAATAGGACTTTCTGTGGTGATCCTACAAAACAGCTAAGATTTTCTTACAACAGCTAGCAGTTAAATAGCAAGAAATTTAACAAGTCTAGAAATCTCATTTCCTAGAAGACTTCTTTAGCAGCAGTTTACACAAAACTAGTAATTTTGCAAATAGCTGTTTACACGCTTTGAAGTACGAGTATCTAGTTTGTGAAGTGTCTAGTTTGTGAAGTGTCTAGTTTGTGAAGTGTCTAGTTTGTGAAGTGTCTAGTTTTTGAGGCATCTAGTTTGTAAAGTGTCTAGTTTGTAAAGTGTCTAGTTTGTGAAGTGTCTAGTTTGTGAAGTGTCTAGTTTTTGAGGTATCTAGTTTGTAAAGTGTCTAGTTTGTAAAGTGTCTAGTTTGTGAAGTGTCTAGTTTGTGAAGTGTCTAGTTTGTGAAGTGTCTAGTTTTTGAGGTATCTAGTTTGTAAAGTGTCTAGTTTGTAAAGTGTCTAGTTTTTGAGGTATCTAGTTTGTAAAGTGTCTAGCTTGTGAAGTATCTAGTTTGTGAGGTATCTAGTTTGTGAGGTATCTAGTTTGTGAGGTATCTAGTTTGTGAAGTATCTAGTTTGTGAGTGAAGTATCTAGTCTGTGAGGTATCTAGTTTGTGGAGTATCTAGTTTGTGAAGTATCTAGTTTGTAAAGTGTCTAGTTTGTGAAGTATCTAGTTTGTTAAGTGTCTAGCTTGTGAAGTGTCTAGTTTGTGAAGTGTCTAGTTTGTGAAGTGTCTAGTTTGTGAAGTGTCTAGTTTTTGAGGTATATAGTTTGTAAAGTGTCTAGTTTGTAAAGTGTCTAGTTTTTGAGGTATCTAGTTTGTAAAGTGTCTAGCTTGTGAAGTATCTAGTTTGTGAGGTATCTAGTTTGTGAGGTATCTAGTTTGTGAAGTATCTAGTTTGTGAGTGAAGTATCTAGTCTGTGAGGTATCTAGTTTGTGGAGTATCTAGTTTGTGAAGTATCTAGTTTGTAAAGTGTCTAGTTTGTGAAGTATCTAGTTTGTTAAGTGTCTAGCTTGTGAAGTGTCTAGTTTGTAAAGTGTCTAGTTTGTAAAGTGTCTAGTTTGTAAAGTGTCTAGCTTGTGAAGTATCTAGCTTGTAAAGTGTCTAGCTTGTGAAGTATCTAGTTTGTAAAGTGTCTAGCTTGTGAAGTGTCTAGTTTGTAAAGTGTCTAGCTTGTGAAGTATCTAGTTTGTGAAGTATCTAGTTTGTGAGGTATCTAGTTTGTGAGGTATCTAGCTTGTGAAGTATCTAGTTTGTAAAGTGTCTAGCTTGTGAAGTATCTAGTTTGTAAAGTGTCTAGCTTGTGAAGTATCTAGCTTGTGAAGTATCTAGCTTGTAAAGTGTCTAGCTTGTGAAGTATCTAGTTTGTAAAGTGTCTAGCTTGTGAAGTGTCTAGTTTGTAAAGTGTCTAGCTTGTAAAGTGTCTAGTTTGTAAAGTGTCTAGCTTGTGAAGTATCTAGTTTGTGAGGTATCTAGTTTGTGAGGTATCTAGTTTGTGAGGTATCTAGTTTGTGAAGTATCTAGTTTGTGAGGTATCTAGTTTGTAAAGTGTCTAGCTTGTGAAGTATCTAGTTTGTAAAGTGTCTAGCTTGTGAAGTATCTAGTTTGTAAAGTGTCTAGCTTGTGAAGTATCTAGTTTGTAAAGTGTCTAGCTTGTGAAGTATCTAGTTTGTAAAGTGTCTAGCTTGTGAAGTATCTAGTTTGTAAAGTGTCTAGCTTGTGAAGTATTTAGTTTGTAAAGTGTCTAGCTTGTGAAGTGTCTAGCTTGTGAAGTATCTAGTTTGTGAGGTATCTAGTTTGTGAGGTATCTAGTTTGTGAGGTATCTAGTTTGTGAAGTATCTAGTTTGTGAGGTATCTAGTTTGTAAAGTGTCTAGCTTGTGAAGTATTTAGTTTGTAAAGTGTCTAGCTTGTGAAGTATCTAGTTTGTAAAGTGTCTAGCTTGTGAAGTATTTAGTTTGTAAAGTGTCTAGTTTGTAAAGTGTCTAGCTTGTGAAGTATCTAGTTTGTGAGGTATTTAGTTTGTGAGGTATCTAGTTTGTGAGGTATCTAGTTTGTGAAGTATCTAGTTTGTGAGGTATCTAGTTTGTAAAGTGTCTAGCTTGTGAAGTATTTAGTTTGTAAAGTGTCTAGCTTGTGAAGTATCTAGTTTGTAAAGTGTCTAGCTTGTGAAGTATCTAGTTTGTAAAGTGTCTAGCTTGTGAAGTATCTAGTTTGTAAAGTGTCTAGCTTGTGAAGTATCTAGTTTGTAAAGTGTCTAGCTTGTGAAGTATCCAGTTTGTGAAGCTGTGTGCACGTTTTCTAATTTTAGTGTAACGATGAAAGCGCTTAAATAACTTGATAGATTTTGTTACTAAATGTGTGTGGAGGATAGAATGAAAATTTTGCCTGTCATCCAAATTTGATATGCCTTAATGAAGTTAATTATTCAACAGTAGTATATAGCAATAGTATATGCCGCAAATAGCCATAGCGCACCTCTCCATTGTGATCGGTGTCAAATATTTCAATGACTCGTTGCACCAGCGGGTTCTGCTGCAGCTCCGGCAGGGACATGAACTCGTCAACTGACAGGCTGCCGGAGCCATCCAAGTCCAGCTTCTTGAATCGCTTGCCGAGGCGCTTCAGCTCCTCAACATCGAATGTTGTGCACATGTCCACAGGCAGTGTGTTGCCCATTGCTGCTGTGTTGCACTGATTTTAGACCTATTGCTATTTAATACTTATTTTGCAATGCAGGCAAAAGCAAAGGTCTGGCAACATGCAATTTAATGCATGACTATTACTGGTTTTGGTTCCAAGAGAAGAGGTAGATGTTTAGAATATACACTTACAGCTTATCATCAAAGAATAATTTCAAATGTTATATAGAAAATGTTCCAGTCTACTGGTAAGTAAACTTCAAATAGTCATTCTACAAATTAGGCCTAAGAAATTCAATATAACCCATAAATCTTATACACTATAACATGCAAATGCAACCTCTAAAATTGCAAACAATCACAAACATAGCTTAGGGGCATAGGCAATTGAGAATAGGGTTAGGGTAAAGGCTGATATGGGAGGTAAATATGCTTGGTCCTCTATAAATCCAAAGAGACAGGGGATGCTAACCCCCATTGGTCTTATCTCCAGATATTTCTCATTATACTACTACTAATATAGTTTAAATCTGTCTTTTGATAGTACTAATAGAATAATTAAGTTGTCCCAAGATGATTCTTGGTTGAAAGATTATTTTATTGCTATAAAAAGCTATCATTTATCACTAATATTAAAATGATGACCAATTTTAATGATTTCAATTTGGTGCCAACAATATAAGAAAATACTAGCATATAAAAATTATGAAACAATCTAAGAGTATATGCCAGTACATTGAGAAATGCAAAAATATACTGATTTATAATGAAATCCTTTTGAAAGTAAATTGATAAAAATAAAATTATAATGATAATAAATTTAATTTATACTTGCATGGATCTTGCTAAAATCCTAGAAAATTGCTAGCCCAATAGAATAAAATATTTTCTTAAATTGTATTAACCCAAATATTATGTTTAAGCTTATTTTATAAGCCAAAATTAATCCAACATTAGAAAAATGATAATATAAGATACATTAAAAGCTTAAGCATAAATTGGGTTAACAACTAGTAGATTAATTAAAGTTGATATAAAATTTGACTAATGTTTCTATTGGGATATATTAGCTTTAACTTTTTATTAACTATTTCTTGTTTTGGCATATATTTTGAATGACATTTATTATGGTTTAAGGTTATTTATACTCCATAGTATCAGGCATTACAAAATTCAAGCATATTTTGTCCCTTATTGAGAATCTTAACATTTAGATTTTTTTTAACCAAGTTTAAAAGTCGGAAGTTGCCAAGTTCACTAAAATTGGTTTAGGTTTGGCATATAAAATAAAAAGCAAGTTAATTTTAATCAAAGATTTTTTTAAATTTAAACAAAAACAAAAATGAAATAAAAAAGTAGGCTTTTGCAATTTAAAAAGAAAATAAAAGTAAAACAAAGAATAAAAATTATAGAAAAATGCTTCTGTAGTTCAAAAAATCTTTTTTTAAAGAATATATAGAAAAAGTTAAAATAAAAGCAACTTTAGTTTTTGCATAATAAACTTTCCTTTAAATTTTTAATTTATTATTTGTCTTTTTGTAGCCAAGCCAATGGCCATTATCACAAATGGTGACAATGTCTAATATAGATTTGCACCTAGTGCTAGTATACCTTTTCATATTCAATTTTGATCAAAGTCCAGTTTTAAAAGAACTAGTGGAAATTCAATTTAGACAATGCAAACTAGAGACAATTTTGTCTATGGCTAAACCTTGCTTCGATGGCAGAATGTTTTGAACTGGGGTTTGTTTTTATTGATTTTCAATAAGTGTTGCCCTAGGCCCAGTCTAAGTTGTCTAAATTGAATTTCTGCTAGTTTTTTAAGAACTGGACTTTGATCAAAATTGAAAGTGAAAAGGTGTAGTAGCATATAGTATGTAACAATTGATATAGTATAGCAGTAGTGCAAGGTAAGTAAGCATACAAGCCAATTTATGTAACTAAGTCCTATTATAGTTTGGAAGGTGATATGTATACCAGGATTTCCTAGTATAAAACAAGGGTACTTGCCATTTTTCAGCATACATCCTAGTATATTAGTATATACACAGCAGAAATAGTGTCAATGATATATTTTAGTCCTAGAGTACAAATGAGGTCTTATTACTTTTTCCAGCATTAGACCTGGCATAAGCCTACCTACACTAATACATAATCCAAACTATAGTGTAACTATGATGGACTAGGCCTAACTAGTTTTTATGAACACATTTCTGCAAAGATTAAAAGTTAACATGCTTAAAATTTGGGTCGTCATTTTTTGTTTTTGTGTGCAATATAAGTCCATTGGTGTACATTTGTGTACAGAAGCTAAGGAGCCAAATTTTGTTCCGGCAGTACACAATTCTGACATTCTGACGTCTGAAAAACAAACAAATTGGCAGCAGATAAATTGACTGGACACCCTTTATAAGCATCTAAATAGGCGTCCATGGGCTAGGCATAGGTGCTAAATTCCGATTTAATTTACAGCTTTTTACTAGGGGCCTATGAAAAAATTAATCCAGCTCTGGGAGTAGATTAGTGGTAAGTTTTAAAAAATACCTTATTACTAGGAGGACTCTCTAAGTTTTCGGAGAATTCATGCATTTTTTTGAAGATTTCAAATCCATTACACTCGTCAGCTTAGCAAATTTTACTTGTTGCTTAGTGCGGTGAAAAACAAATTTTTCGATAGTTTAATTAATAAACTGTTCTGTTTGATTACTTTTGCGTACTGTACAACGATTATCTTTTCAATTTGAAAATACTTGTTTTAAGCTCGGCAGTTAAAAGTTGCAAGCCGGAAGAAATGAGGTTGTCATTATTAATTTAAAAAAAGATTACTGATGCAGACGCATTTATGAGATTGGCTATCTCGTTCAAGATTTTTTCTATTAAAAACGGCTTTGCTTTTCAAGGACGACACTGAAGCTCAATATCTTTTCTAGAGTTATTGGCACTAATAGGTGATACGGCAATTACACATATACCTTAAATTAATTTCCTCCATCCATCTGCACAGCCGGAGATTATGGAAAAATGATCTCTGCAATTCCCCGAAAGTGGACAGCAGCAGAGTTGGAGAAGTTGCGTAGTGATCCAAAGCACAACTACCGGATCTCCTCACTATATTTTTAGAAAGGCTATTTGTAACAATTCTCGGGACTCCAAATAGTCGTGGGGGGGCTCCGAGTATGCAAATGCAGATGATGGACAACCAAAGCGGCTGGAAAATCGATGCAATTGACTTCTGATGCCGTTACCCAGAATCTTTCCAAACTACTTGATATCCTTACTGGAGCATCAAAACGCGCCATCCTACTTGAGCAAAACTGTTCCTGAGCAGCGACCTTCCAACATGACACCTGCTTAGACTCGAAGAGAGTGCCATGCGTCACTGTGAGGATGATTGTTCGAAAGCGATGTGAATGGGGGCTTTCAAGATCTACTGGCGTTCAAGTTACCTGCGATAAAGGGTTGCAGAATATAATCAACCGAGAGTACGTTTGCTTACGGGAAGTTCGATCGGGTCATAAAAATTAAAAAAAACTGCATTTTCCTATTCATTCACTGCTTTCGTTTTTTTGTTTGTTTGACTATGCACAGCCGCTCTTTTGCGAAGTGCAATTGTAAAATTAAAAAAATCAGATAACCTTTATAACTCGGTTGATTTGGCTCATTTCACATTTACAGTAGTCGTTTTACTATCGTCATTGCAAGAGCACACTAATAAATATTTGAGCAAAATTGTACAGGCAAGACAACAATGTAAAAAGTAGATTTTCAACAAAATGCAGCACAATAATATTCAGTTGTTAATGTTAGTCCACACTCAACAACAAATGCACCAATCAGGCCGCAGTATCAGATGTCAGTGTCAGGTAAACAGATCCGGAGCCGCAACAAGGCTATTCAACAAGCAGGCCGAATCCGAGCTGCTGCGACCGTCAGCCTCTGTTGAAGCCGTAGCAGCCGTGGCCACAGTCGCGGCAACAACGCCATGCACCCTGGCGAGGTGGACGCGCAGATTGGAGCCGGAGATCAGCGCGGCCGGGCACAGGTTGCACGAATGGCGCAGAGCTGCCGAATGCACAGCCATGTGAGCCGAGCGCTGCTCGCGACGGCAGAAACGTCTTCGGAGAAAAACGTTTATGCAATTAATTTAGATCAAAGCGAAAATACGATCTAAGCACTCCGCGACCGCGACTCACTTGGAACAGACGGGACACGCAAACGGGCGCTCATGTCTGGGCGCGTGGCGCGCCAGCTGATGGCGCCGGAGGTCTTCGGCCCTGGCGAAGCTCTGCCCCGGGCAGGCATCGCAGGCAAATTTTGGCTCGGCGTGCCGGCCGCGCCGATGGACAGACAGCGCGCTGGAGCTCAGAAAGCCGGCGCCGCAGTCGGCGCACGTGTGACTGCGCGGCAGGCTGGCGAGCTGTCTATTGCCGTGGCAACTGTCCAGGTGGCGCTGAAGGCCGACCTTCTTGCGGAACGCCGAATCGCAGAACGAGCAACGGAATGGCGCAGAGCCTGACGCGTGCGGCAAATGGTCACGTGAGTCTCGCATGGGTCACTGGGAAGGGTGACTGGGAAGGGTGATTGGAGAGGGTGATGGGGTGATTGGGGTGATTGGGGAGGGTGATGGGGTGATTGGGGAGGGTGATGGGGTGATTGGAGAGGGTGATTCGGTGATTGGAGAGGGTGATGGGGTGATTTGGGTGATTGGGGACAGTGATGGGGTGATTGGGGAGGGTGATGGGGTGATTGGAGAGGGTGATGGGGTGATTTGGGTGATTGGGGAGGGTGATGGGGTGATTTGGGTGATTGGGGAGGGTGATGGGGTGATTAGGGAGGGTGATGGGGTGATTGGAGAGGGTGATTAGGGAGGGTGATGGGGATGATTGGGGAGGGTGATGGGGGTGATTGCGGAGGGTAATGGGGGTGACTTAGGTGATTGGGGAGGGTGATGGTGATGATTGGGGAGGGTGATGGGGATGATTGGGGAGGGTGATGGGGATGATCGGGGAGGGTGATGGGGATGATTGGGGAGGGTGATTGGGGTGATTGGGTGGGTGGTTGAATAACTCTGGAGCAACGCCAATTCAGTGACATGGTCCCACAACCAGCCCTGAAGCAATTCTGCCCATTCCGCTGACTCCTGAGCACACACAAGCGCGCCAGTACTATACGCAGGCACGCACTCATACCATGCTTGGGCGCAACCTTGGGATTCACCCGGTCGTTTCTATTGGCAACGCACACATGTAAGTCACTATTGGACGGAATAGTAGTCACGTGACTGCTCTCAGCCAATAGCGACTTACATGTGAGGGTTGCCAATAGAAACGGCCGAGTGATTCCCAAGGTTGCGCATGTATGACTCATACGCACGCTCACACAGGGTGTACAGCGGCCCTCACATTCTAATCCGGTTAAGGCTTCGGCCGGTGCCCACAAGACAGATTTACTAAAACAATTAACCAAAAAGCAATGAAGTCAAAGGCCCTTACCTGTGTGCAGCAGCATGTGCCTGCCAAGAGCAGAAGGCGATGAAAGTGTCTGGCCACACACGCTGCAGTCGACTCGCTCATTGCCGAGATGAGTTCGGCTCATGTGCTTAATAAGACTGCTACGCTTGGCAAATGTTTTACCACAGAGGGCGCAGTCGATAGCGGCAGTGGCGGCATTGCTGCAGTTTGGGCGCGGCTGCTGTTCGAGCTGCAGGGTTGGCCGAATGACTTGAATGGTCAATAATGGAGGTTCAGCATCGTCAGACATCATCAATTTTGGACCTGCAAGGACAAAGATGTATTTTTTACATAATGGTTATAGTAGTATGGAATGACCATTTGATTACATTAGTTGTTATATCTAATATACTAAATCTTTAAGGTTTGTGCTTGCTTGCGTGCT
Organism: Macrostomum lignano; assembly: GCA_002269645.1. Lineage (NCBI taxonomy): Eukaryota > Metazoa > Platyhelminthes > Macrostomidae > Macrostomum > Macrostomum lignano. The sequence continues at coordinate 49,153 of NIVC01003080.1, read as the reverse complement.
TGCTTACTAGCAAAAAAATTAGCAAAAATATGCAGTTAGTCAATGCATGTACCAAACCAATCTAATACTTTATAGTCATGTTTAGCACCTTTAACAAAACCTCTAATTGAATCTAAATGCATAGTCATTCATTATTACAATAGGTGCCAGTTTTTTTTAATTGCTGACAGTTCAGCAGTTTTTCTGCTAAGCAAACAGAAAGTTTTCTCTTTATAAAATTGTTTGTTGGGTAGTAAGGATTTGGGATAAGGATAAAGAGTAGGATGGACTAGCCTATATATTGTATATTACAATTTGTTAATATTTTACTCTTTAGCAAAACTTCAATAGTTACTATTCCACTAGTTGGTGTACTAGTTTGTTATCATCTTGCACAGCATTTTAGCTATAATGAGGACATTGTTGGGTAGTTCCCCCTATTCTCTATCCAAAGGGAGCTCTTAATTTAAGACTTAAGTTAAGTCTTAAGTTAAGTTAAAACTTAAGTGTGACTGCTGGTGCACTATTTCAGTGCACTGTGCTTTTTTAGAAACTGCACTAGATTTTTCAAATCCAAGTCCACTGAACAGTCTGAGAAGCTGCAATAAAGTCAGCACCAAATCAGTAGAAGCAAGCATGCATTTCTTTGCACTAGTGGTGAAAAAGGACCAAGCCTTCTATGTCATGGATGAGGTGTCCAATCTCATCCCAGTTGCCTTTGGTGACAGCAAAGTTGCTAAATTGTTTTCCTATGCTAGAACTAAGACCACTTTTATCATCAATGAAGCCATTGCTCCTTACACAAAGCAAGAAATACTAGCAGCTATTCAAAAATGCACCATTCTCAATCCTGCTAGATGAAGGAACAAAGTGTAACTAATCATGGTTTGTTGTGCTAGCTTGGTCATTCAACTCATCACTGGAGAAAGTGCAGTTGCTCTTTCTTTTTAGTTGAGGAGTTGACGGACACTACTACTGAAGGCATGAAGTCTGTCATATAGACAATGCTCCATTGCTCTAAATTGCCATTTGAAGGCATCATTTCTCTAATGACAGACTCATGCAATACAATGCGAGGTAAGGCAAATCAAGGACTCATGAATATAAATTCTAGATCCACATTCATAACTGCATGTATTTGTGCATGTACATGCACTAATTTTTTTGGCAATAATAATGGCCTAATTGTAAAGTTCAGAGAAAGCATGCTAAATCTTGTGGATGTTGGTGGCTACAGCCTGCACTATATACACAACAGTATGCAGTTGAAAGCCTTTGACAATGCCGGCAAGACTGAAGAGCTACTTGACAATGTCTATAACTTTTTGCAATGAATTGAGGTGCATTTTGCTCAATAAGGTAATTGCATATTAATTGCACTTAGTACTAATAACTATAAACATTGCATGACCTATATCTAACTAACCCTGCATTAAATTTCAGCTTTAGGAAGACATAAAAGCCAAGAAGAAGGCATTCTTTCGCCATTTTGAAACTTGGTGGCTTCAAGTCCTCCTAATGATCAGTTGCATTCTAGAGCAATAGGAGGTACTTTTAACCCTTTTCAACAATTTGAACAACTTGACTAGTCCAAAAGCTTGGCATATACAGCAGCATATAACCACAAGTAGGGGTCAACTGATTTTTTTGTATGTGATTAGAACTACACTATGCGTAAAACCAATGCAATTTGATTCAATTTGCAATTCAATTTGTGACAATGAATTTTTTATAACATACATTTTAACTTAAACACAGGATTATTAATATTAATACTACAAAGTCGAATAATTTTATTGATTTTAAAGCTTTGTTTTATCATGTTTACTGTTTGAACATATTTTATTATATGGCTTTGTTACATCTACACTGATTTGTTGCAACTGGTTTGCTCTGGTTGTGCTTTAAATGCTTTAAATAAGGTTTAATTTAGGAAACTCATAATTGTGATTGGCAAAAAACTGTATGATTTTTTTGTAATTACAGTTTTGTGATTGTGATCATGATCACGGTCAATCCCTAACTACAAGTGAACACACTAGCCTTTTGTTTTTAGAACAAGCTCCATCATGTTGCGAGGCTTTTGAAAAGCTTTTTCAGAGTGAAGCAACTTAAGTTCATATTCTTAGGTCAAAAACTGATGTTTTGTTCAAGGTGATATTGTCAATCATAAGTCAATTGCCAAATGATGAGCTTATTATTAGCACTTTGATGCAGAAACTGATAGAAACTTTGTCTCCAAAGAATCAATTGGCATTCTTTGAAAGTGATCAAAGATTCTATATCAAATTGGCCACTCAATTTTTTAGCTAATTGCCACTGCAATAATTTGCTTTGGGGTCTTAAGTTTGTTGATCCACAGTATCTACTGTTCAATCAATTCAATTTCAATGACACAGTGTTATGCATTGCAAATAAACTATTGACTGTAATTCCAATGGATTGGACTGAGGATCTGCACCTTGAAATATCCAATGTTCAAATTATGTGCCTAGTCAAGCTCAAGGCTAAGAAGCAGCTAGAAAAATTTTGGTCAAGTCTATTTCCTGATAACTACCCCTGCTCTTATAACTAGGTTTAGGATGTATAGCATGTTGCATTCGATATAGAAATGTTAATGGCAAGAGGGTCCTCAAGTAGGTGACTTTAAATCTCATAAAACAGTATAACCAACTATCAAACTTCACTTTGGACTTGCTTCTAATGATCAAATTGTGGATGAAGGCTATAAACCAGAGCCCAAAAGCATTGGCCATCACCCAACTCTTCTGGATGCTTAGGTTCTAAGCAAGTGCAAAGGCTAAAGCTTGCACTTTAGCCATAAAGAATAGGTAGGCAATGGCCAATCTAGAGTAATAGCTTCAGAAAGGAGAAAAAAAGAGAGAATAAAAAGAGAAAGTAGTTAAAAAAGAAAAGAAGAGGGGAGAGAAGAGAAAGAAGAGGGGAATAAAGAGGGGAGAGAGAATAGAAAAGGGGCAAAAAAAGAGGAAAAAAAGGAAAAGGAAGAGGGGTTGAGAATAGAAGAAAGGACATTTGCCTTGGCCTTACCTGTATAGTCCCTGCAGCTTGAGCAGCAGCCTTTGACTAGACGATATGGTCAGCTAGTTAAAGTCATTGCCTAGGGCTATGCAGGTGTAGCCAATTTTGGCAAAGGAATTTTGGTAAAAGATGCTTTAGCAAAGTGAATCTTTAGTTTAAATAGATATATATTTTGGCAAAAGAAAGTGACCAGTTCAGCAAAAAGATGAGCTACATATATACGAGTACCACGTAGTGCAAATATACCACTTTGGTGATAGAAACTTTTAATAAATTGTTCATTGCTGCAAATTATTTGCAGTTAAAAATTTAAAAACTCATGACTTAGCTTGTAGCTATGTTATGTACATGCAATCTATTGATATGCAGTTGATAGATTAAGGATGATGACAGTGTGGTTTTTCAGATTTCTAGTTCCTAAAATTGTACTTTGAAATCCTGCTAAAATGGAAGGGCATCTAATAAAACAACTAAATTAAACTGTGACAAAACAAAAACATGTCACAATAAAATAAGTCTTTATAAGGTTTGTCATTTTTCTTTTTAACTTTCTTCTAAAAAAACTTTAGCAAAGCTTGGAACAAATCTTTTGCTGAAATGGTCAGCTTTAAACAAAATGGTCATTGCAAAAGTATTTTTTGCCATTATTGACTTTCACCAAAAATTCTTTTACCAAAGTGGGTTGAAACTGCCTATTCAATAGGTTAGAAAACTGTATCAAGCATGCCCTTATATAGAGCATAATTATATAGAGCATAAAGAGCATAATATGCTATTGACCAGTTAGTATATTTTTACTACGAGTATATGCTAAAAATTGAAATACAAAATCCTATTGAGAAGATATATATTAAGATAACAAAGTTGAATAGTTTTTATTTGATATATAGGCCTATTATTTTTTACAACCTGTTAAAACCTGCAGATTTTGAATCGACTGAATTGCAATAAATCCCCAAAATTATTTTCGCACACATTGAAATCTGAAGTTATACTCAAATAAAACCTTTGTTAATAGTTAAGGAGATAAACAAACTTGGAATAAAAATTGAATTAAAGTGACCTGCTTCACTCTAAAGATGCAGTAAAGTGCAATAAAGCATACATAGCACACAAACACCCAATAGACTAGCTCTTGATATACTTGCATCTAGATAATCAACTAAGTAGAATATACACCATTTTACCCTTGCTTTTGAACAAACTCCATTTCACTTTAGACAGTCGGAACTTCAGTTTAGACACTTTTAGACTGGAGCCCCAAATCTATATTCACTATCAACAAACTCCGTTTCAGTATCAACAGCTAAGCTTTGTAGTGCTACACTTCTATCTATTTATATAGGCAAGTAAGGAAACGTGCATCCAGATCTAGGCGAAACTCCCTTTCACTTTTGATGAACGCCACTTCTCCTTAAACAGTCTATGGTCTAAGCTGCTGAAACTCTGTTTCACTTTAGTCAACCAACATTCAATATTTGTTGGTCCGATACATCATTTTTGCATTTTTCTCACTTTTTTGCATCTATCAAGCCAAAAATGAAGAAAAAGCTCTTAGCTACTTAATTTTTAGACATTAAAGACTCTAGTGAGATGTGGCTGACCAAAGAAGAAGATTAAATGGGCAAAATATTGTTATGAATTTTCATTATATTTATATTAGCATTTGCACCTACATAGTACATTAAGATGAAAAGACTACATGATAGATGATACAAAAATAATAATGTGCATGATATTTAAAAATGCCAACTCATTGATTAGAAAAAATGTTATTTGACTTTCATTAAATTAAATTTATGACAATTTAACAGGAACCTACTTGCTTGATAGCTAATATCATTTTAGAATTCAATTCAGAGCGGCTCAAATGGGATATGCTGGTTGCCCCGGAGAAGTACCAGCCTCATGAGGGTCGAATTGGACAGTGGAGTATGCTTTGCATGGAGAACGTCCTTTCTTTACTTCCTGTTACTTTCTTTAATACTTTCTAGGCTTTTTAGTCAAATTTATTACTATTAGTTTGATTAAATATATCAGTTATTAGACTTACGAAAATGTATTGGCAATACCAAGGTCCAATACTGAGAAAAAAGTAACAAGGTCCGATACTCCGATACTCAAATGGTATCGGCAATACTATCAGAGTATCGGACCTGTGCCCAACACTGGCCCCTATGCACAACACAATAGCATTTAGAATGTACACTCATGAAGTCTTGTTGAAGTCTTTGGCAATATTTTGCTCATTGAATTATAGAAATTTATGCTCATTGCGTTAAGGAATAAAATTTTTAGCAAGTCTGTCTTGTTGTTGACAAACTTGCTTGCTGCATGGTAGTATTGATAGGTAATCAAACTAAAGTCTAAATTAGGCCTTTATTTCTATAATGGCAATGATTTACTTTTGCTATTAGGGCCTAATATTAAATAGGGCCAAACTAGACTTAAAAGATTATTTATAGGATAATAGGCCTAGGATACATCAGATATTTCAAGCATAATATTTCTACTAATTACATATTAACATAATATTGACTATTGTGATATATAGGCCTAATGTTATATTTATTTTCTTATATAATGTAATAGGATTACATATATTGCAGCCTGTTTTTTATAACAAGTCGCCAAATTCTACTAAACATGCTAAATGGGCACTATACTGCATAGCATAAATACATAATAAATAAAGCGATCGCCGATCGATCGAGCGCGTGGCGTAAAGTTCTGATTATTCAAATTCGCGCGCTAATGTATGCATTACGATCAGTAAAAAAATATTCTTGGCGTCCACCTCTAGGCAAGCTATCTACAATGCAACAACCTCAAAATAATCTCAGGATAATACTTTTGCCTATCTGAATATTTCAGTTGTGCTTTAAGCACGATTATATCTTTGAAACCGGATGTCAAAGTCAAAATCGATGTCAAATCGTGGCCTCGGTTTGATATCGATCAGCGATCAGCGATTTTGCACTATCGCAACGCAACTGAAAAAATGCTTACGATCGATTATTAGAGTTTAGTCAGCACTCTTAAGTATCTGGCCCTATTTCGCTATTAAATTTTGACATTTGAGAGACAAACAATATAATAACGGATTGCATGTGGTCGTCCGACTGTGATATTGGTCGTTTTGCTTTGCTGTTGCAATTACCTACAATTATATACCAAGGATTACTTACTCAAGTAGAGAGACCTAGTAGGCTTCTACTTGAGTAGTATCTACTTCAGTAGTCCTTGTTGCATCTACAGCACATGTACTACGGTTATTACATGCAGTAGCTAGCTGCATGGCTAGTATGCCAAGTCCGGCCGATTTGGCCAGAGAGGCAAATAAGCTGATCCGGTCAATGGTCTAGTATACAAGAATTACAGAAGCTTAAGGCACGTATTGATGCATACATGGCGCGTTGATGCATGCGTGGATCAGCAGCAGCGAGAACTTGATCGCGGTTTTTGTGGTAGACATCATGCGGACAGGAAAAAACGACTGTAATGACAAGAAATTTACGTTTTGCGAACCTCGAAAGATATTTCAATTAATACGAGTAAAATGTTAAGTTTAATATTAACTTAATATTAACTTGAGGCGTGACCGTCTGAGGACCAACCCGGCGGGTGGGTCCAATGATGATTTAACCACACTCACGCAAAACAGTGATCCTAACCTGCACATCGTGCAGATTAATCTGCACCACGCGGTCGCAGCCTCCAGCAGCCTCACCGACACCCTCGATGGCACCGGTGTTGACATCTACCTCATCCAGGAGCCTTACACCGTGAGAGGTAAGCCCACCCTGCTGCCGAAAGGCTACCAGATCCTCTTCCTCTCTGGAGGGGAAACCCCTAGGGCCATTGCTCTGGTCAAGTACGAGCTCGCAGCCATGCTCATGCCGATGTTTTGCAATAAAGACATCTGTACCTTCACCGTGAACGGGATGATTTTCTCATCCGTGTACATGGACATTCAGGATGAACTTCCGTCACCCCTCCTGCAGGATCTCGCAAACTTTTGTATCATCGAGAACCGGAACCTCATTATTGGTTGCGACGCTAATGCTCACAACACTGCGTGGGCTAGCAGTAACACTAACCTCAGAGGTAGTATGCTTATTGATTTCATTAACACCTCGAATTTGCATATTTGCAACTTGGGGCGTAAACCCACCTTTGCGAATGCTAGCAGGAAAGAGGTCATTGATCTCACCCTTACGTCCAGTAGCATCCTTAATCGGATTCAAAATTGGAGGGTCAGAGACGACATCCCCTCGCTCTCGGACCATTTCTACATCCATTTCAGCGTCACAGCTGGCGGCGCTCGCGTCACCAAGGCGAACCGTCCCAATTTAAAAAGGGCGGACTGGACTGGCTTCACGCTTTGCATGTTATTACCTCAGCCATTGAGAAAGCTATCCTGAGTAAGCAGATTGCCTGTGGGCTTTTCTGCGATATTGACGGGGCCTTCAATAACGTTTTGTTTGGCTCCTTCAGTGACTCCCTTTTGCAGAAAAAGGTCCGACCCAGCATTGTGCGTTGGATCGACTTTATGATCCGGAACAGGAAGGTGACTTCCTCCCTCATGGATGCCACCTGCACTCACACGGTTACTAAGGGCGGAGCCCAAGGTGGAGTGCTCACCCCGCTGCTCTGGAATCTCGTGATGGACGAGCTCCTGACGGCTGACGTCCCCAGCAGCATAGTCAAGGCTGGCTACGCTGATGATGTCGCTGCTATTGTCAGTGGCCCTGACACCAGTACCCTCCGAAGCTTAATGCAGCAGTTCGCCGATAAGGCGCAAGCCTGGGCTACCCGGCACGGCCTAACCATTAGCACCGCTAAGACGGTGTCCATTATCTTCACCAGGAAGCGGAAGTGGAGTATGCGGAACCTCACCATCTACGGTAAGGACATACCCTTAGTCAAGGAAACTAAGTATCTAGGTGTGACGCTCACCCACGATCTGCGTTGGACCAAGCACGCTGACAATGTCATCGGGCGCGCCAGGCGCTGCTTTGCGCAGGTGAGGAGAGCCATCGGGCCTACTTGGGGTCTTTCTCCCAAGACGGTCAGATGGATTTACACCGGCATCGTTCGGCCCAGTATCACCTACGCGTGTGTTATCTGGTCCAGTGCGTTGGAGTTGAAGACTGTACGGGACCGGTTGTACCAGCTGCAGGGTAACATCTGCCGAGCCATCACCGGTGCGTATCCATCCACCCCTTACGAGGGGCTCAACACCATCCTCAGCATGCCTCCGCTGCATTTGTTCATTAGAGCTGAGGCGATGAAGGGCGCCGCGCGTCTCATCTGTGATAAATTTATTGCTAACACGCCCTCGGGCTTCATGCCTGAGAAGACTCTTTTCCCACATCTGGACTATATCCGTCGCGATCTTCAACGCATCCACCTCAATTTAGACGAGGTGGACTGCAGATCCCCCACTCTCATCCTCAGGAGGGCCTTCAAGTGTACTCTTCCACCGAGAGGGAGTCACCCGCTGGACGTGGGCATCAACCGGAGAAGCCAGGGTATTCACTGCTTCACTGACGGATCCCTGCGTGACGGTCTCGCTGGTGCAGGCATTGCCATTTTCCACAAGGGTGAAGCGATCTTACAAGAGAGTCTTCATCTTGGTGAGAATGTCTCGGTTTTTCAATCCGAAGTTTTAGCTATCAACCAGTGCGCTGAGCATTTGCACAAAGCTGGCATCAGCAGCTTTGACATTTATTTTTACTCTGACAGCCAGGCCGCTATTAAGGCCTTGTCTTCTATCAAGCTCTCAACCAAGTCAGTCTCAGACTGCCTCAAAAGCTTGCAGACCCTAGCGATTCTCAACAGGATCAATGTTATCTGGACACCAGGTCATAGCAACATCCTCGGCAACGAGCTTGTGGATCAGCTTGCCAAGCGGGGTTGCACCCCTGATGGAGCGCAACGCTCAGTCAAGTTACCTTCTCCGAAGTCATCAATCAACCGCGCCATTCAAGATTGGCTGAACCGCCAGCATCAGACTCACTGGGACAGCTGCTCCGAATACCGGCAAGCACGAAAGGCTATGCCTGCCATTAACCGGAAAGTATCCGAATATCTAATCTCCTTAAGTAAAACTGACCTGAGGGAGATGTGCATGGTCATTACTGGCCATGGCTTCTTCCAGAGACATATTTCACTGCAAAGTGGCTGCTCCCCTATCTGCCCATTCTGTGATTTAGAGGAGGAAACCTCGACGCACCACGTCACTTTCTGCCCGCACTTCAACGAGGCGCGGAGGCGTCACCTCGGTCACCCGCTAAGGCTTGACGAGCTCACCACTCCGGACCGTATCCGTGATCTATGTGCATTCGTTCGGGATTCTGGGCGGATGAAAATCGCAGACGCCACTCTCGCGAGCTCTTCTGCCGGCGAGGGGTGGGCGCAGCCCCAAGGCTAACGCCTTTCTGTTTCTGTTTAGCTTGGGGTTGCGATAGGGGCCTCGCGGCCTGTTCGCGGCGCTCTGCCCCCCGTCGGTAGTAAGTAAGTAAGTAAGTAAGTAAGTTTAATATTTAACGACGCATTTTAAAAAGTACAACGGAAATTACCCTGCAATGTGTTTCAGGATATGATACATGTACTTGAGTAATTATTGAATATCTATAAATTATTGGGAACTCAATGCCAAGATTTCCGGATAGTCGAACCGCACAATCAAATCCACGGGAACTGCTGCAAATGAAGCGTACTTCATGATTATTATATCAATACAGCATGGAGTTATAATATTTTTATAGTTTCTCTCTAGACTTTGATTGCCCGTTGATTAATTTATTGGCGCTGATCGACACCCTCAGACGACCCTCAAACCCTCAAACGCTGGTTTTGTTTGCCCAAAAAAATTCCGGTAGAAGCAGCTGAGGCTCTTTCTTGTAATTAATATGTTCTGACAAACATTTATTGTACATGTATATTGTACAGTATTATACTGTACATGTATCATATTGCGGCACATACTGCATACATACGGTTACCACAGCTCATAAATGTTTGAAATTAACTGTAGTTAAAGACGACATCCTGGGATAGTACATGATACAGTCCAAGACTCAGAAGATCCGGCCATTGCTACTCATGCTGCACCATAATTGCGTGTCGCAATAAGCGTTTGTCGCATATTTGTTGAATGTTTAGCAATACTTGTCAACAAGTCAGTGCCAAGAAAAGAGCTTTAGAACTCCGGACACGCAAACTGTAATGGAGAGAGGCTGAAGCATATTGAAGGGTAGGCAGGTTCATGCTCGATCTGTTCATGACATCAGAAGCAGACGAATCTCTTTCTAACCCTTCACTCCATGAAGAAACTGTATATCCTGATCAGAAACGCGCAGCAATCAACCTACTGCGATACAGTGACAATCCCAAGGATTTGGGATGTGCAACCGAATATGGGTTTGTTGATCTCCCATCAAAAGGGGAATTTTTAGAGAGTCGCAATGTAGAAATCTCTTCTCCCTATAAGCGTAGGCATTATACCTTTAGCAGTTCTCAGGTATTGGTTTGGGGTGCTGCGGACTTTAATCAGTCTAATGAAGCAAGGTCTCAGAAATGAATCTGCATCCCAGCTAGGTTTTCTTCCCAGAAATTTGGAAACTGCTCAGAGGTTGGCTATTCGGGAAGCCAATGACTGATACAGAAGCCAGTTCAGCTGTCTGTAAGGCCTTGACCGGCGATCCACACCTGATTGGACCACTGCTGAAATTTAATTGCACAGCTGAAGCTTCAGTTGAGGGGAGCGGATCGACCACTGAATATTTGACACTAAAGTAAATTGCAAGCAGGCGAACACAAGAATCGACAGCGAGATTTCATCTGGAAGAAACTTAACCGTCGAAAAGCAGGCGCAACCATAATGAGTAACAGCCAGGTTAGTGAACGGATTGCTGCTAGCAAAGATGATCTTGACTGTCGGCGCTTCAGCGTGCTCCGCCCAGACCAGGTCCAGCGGCTGAGTGAACTGTTGCGCCGAAGGGTGGCGCTGCGCGGACGGACAACGCCGTTGATGGGTGGCGTCGGAAGCGAAGGTGACACCAGCGTCAGCGTCTGCCCGGTGCTGCGGATGCGTCTGCGCGACCTGCTGCACCGGCTGCTGGAGCAGCTCGGCCGGGTTGGTGTGGCGGTGCCCGACGTCCGACTGAATGGCAGCAGCGCGAGCTTCGTGATCGGTAGGACTGCAGCGATAATTTTAATGAAATTTTGACAGTTTTACAGGAAAGAGGCCAGCAGCCACCGTGAGCGAAGTATTGCAGTAGAAAATGAATCCCGCTTGTTAGCGCTTCACTCTGCTGCGATTGGGTGGCACTCGCAAAAATACGCTCGTAACAGTAAAAACCTCGGGGAGGCTGCGGGCACCCTGGCGCAACGCCTTCGACGACATCGTCCTGGCCTACAACCAGCGTTGAGGCAATTCTGCCCATTCCGGTGACTACTCTAAGCAGGCACGAATTCACACACACACACACACACACACACACACACACACACACACACACACACACACACACACACACACACACACACACACACACACACACACACACACACACACACAGGGTACAATGAATTCCAAAAAGCTGTCGACCACAAAACAGTTGCCCAAGACAGAACGCTTCTTAAACGCAGAAAACCTTGCTTGCTCGGCTTAGGGATGCTCAGCAATGGAGTCGCTCATTCCTTATAGATTTCCTCATTCTAGCTTAGAGCGATCCCTCGACCTCAGCCAGAGATGAGTTGGGGGGGAGGGGGGCAGTGAAAGAGAGAGAAGGTTAGCGAGACAAAAGACAGACAGAGGTAGTCTTTGCTTGTGATAAGCAAGAGACTCGGCGAGTCAGAGCGGGAAGCGCAATTCCATAGCTACGAGTATCCCCTTTCTGAACGCCTGTCTCGCTCAGTCGTCTCTCTTATCTCTCCGCCTTCCTTTTCCTTCTCTTTTCCCTAAACAAGTCAAATAAGCCAGATGCTAGCAACGCAAAAGCAACTCTAAGCTTCAGCCGTCAGACAGGAGTTGTGAAGACGTCTGACTTTGGCAAATTATCGGCAAAAAAGATTGCTCCCGACCATTACCGCCGGCGCTGAGACACCTGGTGCTTGCTGACGGCATTTATTTCAGTTTGGCCCCCTCTGCACACTATCAGTTCTGGGCGGGTATTTCTGGCCAAAGTAATTGCCATCACTACCCTACAGCGCGAGAGGCAACTGCAGTTTCAACTGGGAAGCATATCTCAATATATTTATGTATGCATATGTATGTATGCATCATGCTTAGATGCCATTGTTGTTCGCTCTTGTGAATCTGGCTTTGATTAGCTACTCAAACTCGTACCTTCTTCGCCCCTTATTTGTGTTCCTTTTTAATCATCAGCCAAAGAATTGAGTCAAGTCAAAAAGTGCACAACTAGCTTCTGTCCTGAATATATTAGAACAAAGGTCGCTAGGCTTCGCTCAAGACCTGGGTGGGGTCCATCTTAAATGGCAATGGAAGATTTTTCTTGCATCTTCAGTGGATTTAAAAGCGTCGCATGAGCATGAATTAGTCTTCTTTGGCAAAAGGCATGCAGGCCACTCGGGGCTTCTATAGCGGCTTTGACGAGCTGGGTAGGACAGGGTCTTGAGCTTAAGGTCAATATGGCACTGTTAGATCCTTATTTTGCGTTGCTGATAATTGGAATTGCAATAATTGATATACAAGTCAGATTGAGATTATCACACTGGTCAGATTGAGATTATCACACTAGTCAGATTGAGATTATCACACTAGTCAGATTGAGATTATCACACTAGTCAGATTGAGATTACCACACCAGTCAGATTGAGATTATCACGCTAGTCAGATTGAGATTATCACACTAGTCAGATTGAGATTATCACACTAGTCAGATTGAGATTATCACACTGGTCAGATTGAGATTATCACACTAGTCAGATTGAGATTATCACACTAGTCAGATTGAGATTACCACACCAGTCAGATTGAGATTATCATGCCTGTCAGATTGAGATTATCATGCCTGTCAGATTGAGATTATCATACCTGTCAGATTGAGTATCCCACTAGTCAGATTGAGACTATCATACCTGTCAGTTTGAGATTATCACACTGGTCAGATTGAGATTACCACACCAGTCAGATTGAGATTATCACACTATTCAGATTGAGATTATCATGCCTGTCAGATTGAGATTATCATACCTGTCAGATTGAGTATCCCACTAGTCAGATTGAGATTATCATACCTGTCAGTTTGAGATTATCACACCAGTCAGATTGAGATTATCACACCAGTCAGATTGAGATTATCACACTGGTCAGATTGAGATTATCACACCCGTCAGATTGAGATTATCACACTAGTCAGATTGAGATTATCACACTAGTCAGATTGAGATTACCACACCAGTCAGATTGAGATTATCACACTATTCAGATTGAGATTATCACACTAGTCAGATTGAGATTATCACACGAGTCAGATTGAGATAATCACACCTGTCAGAGTAGAAGGCATGAGGGGGCTTTTGGGACAAAATTTTTCACATCCTCCATAATCCCATTAAATCCATCTATATTATCCCCGACAGAATCAGAAAAAAAGGGGGGTCGCACTCGCTCACAAAACATCCTCCATAATCCCATTAAATCCATCCATATTATCCCTGACAGAATCATGAAAAAGGGGAGGGGCCGCACTTGCTCCGAAAACTTCGAACATAATCCCATTAAATCCATCCATATTATCCCTGACAGAATCAGAGCAGGTGTCAACTGATACCTGTTATGCTCACTGACACTGACATCATCCACCGACATCCACCCATAACATTTCTAAAACAATCAGAAAATAATCTGCATTCTTCTCCCCACATTCAATCCAAAGCGGCGAAACCAGATCCCTAAAACTTTAAATCCCCTAACCCAGGGTCCTTACCCTTTGAAAAAAAATCTAAATTTTCTCTAAAAATGTTTCCAATCGTCTCTCTAGGTTCCTATTATACTCAGCCTCATCCATTGTACAAATCCAAGTACCGATGCAAACTTGAATGCAGCGAGTACATGAGAAAATATTGGCCCGATGTTGATATCAATGTCCCTAATATTAATCTAGCTCTCCAAAGACACTGGTTTCATAAGTATGGAGTAACCTATGTAAAAGATTACGACAGCTACTATAACTTTGCAGAAATCATTAGACAATTGTAATTTTTTCTTACATTCTTTCAATGATCATCGTCAATACAAACTCTTCCCCATTAAAATCAACGCCCATCCCATCTTCAGTCTCAAACTGTAGCACAATCTCGTGAATCTCCTTATTACTCAATACAACTCTTTTCACTGGATTTGGTTTCTCTACCACCATCTGTCCTCCAGCAACAGAGTTGGAGATATTGTACAAAATATTCGTTCGCTTTCCCTTAAATACCCAATCAAGACTGAGATTGCTTCTGATTAGAATATTCAAACCCTTTACAATGTCTGCAATATTGGGTGCTAAGAACAAACCGCTTACATTTTCCCGGGCCATTTTAACGGTCCCCGATGCTTGAGTGGCGGTCCGCGCCGCGGATTCTGCCTTATAAACTTTCTTCTCGAATCCCAGTTCCCTATACCAAGTGTCATCTTTAAACTCAACCTCCGCATCTTTGTGAACTTGCATGACCACTCTCATTACAGTGAGATCATAGGTTAGTTTGACAGGGAACAGTTTCTTCTCTGGCTTACTCGAATCAGGTGTCTCAAAATGGCCTCTCTTAGTAAAGACATTTTCTAGAAAGTTATTGTAGGTATCCACACTTTGCGTGCTCACCTGGAATACCACAGGGTCTGCTGCTGCACCTTTCCATTTGTAATAAAACTTATTATTTGCTGCCATCACATTGGGAACGTTTGACCAACCAGTGAAGTCGTTAAGATAGACATGGTAATTAGCGCCTGGATCCAGGCGAATCGCCTGCTCTAATTTTTCAACAAACATCCCGTTTGAGTCATTAATTCGCCCGGTTATTGTAATAGGAATGCTCTCCTTAGAGTGTGAAACAATGTTGTTTAGTCTTTCGGCTATGGCTTCCATTTTTTTCACCCACAAAAAAATATCTAAACTTTACTGGATGAATTGTTGATCATGTTAAGCTTCACCTTCCTCTCAAATGCATAGACAATGTACAGGTCCACGGGTGTTGCGGCAGTCCTCTCAATGTTAGTCACGATATTCACAGGGCTGTTATCAGTAGGCATTTGTCTGGCAGACACATCAGCGCCAAACATCGGATATAGAGTTCCATATTGAAGAGCAGTGATAGCAATTCCATTGTTCTCTTCACAGCCAAGTCGACCAACTCGCTGTAAAATTTGCTAATCTTGTTCTGACTGAAATCTCCATTTTGTGGCAGTGCAGGGTAAAGATTATCACTGATTTCATGCTGAATGGACCGCACGTCTCCATGCATATAGCGTATAATGCTATTTGGGTTTCTCATGTTAATAATGATATACCTTGGATTGCTGCATTGATCCCTCTTTAATGCAGATGTTTGTTCTAGTTTCGTTTCGCTCATCTCGACACATGTAGGCTGTGTATGCAACATCAATGTCCTTCTCTATTGCCTTAAGATAATCTGCTTTTAGTGCAGTCTTTGGCTCAATGACTTCCAAATACAGCTCGATTCCGGTTAGCTTCACCTCCATCCTGTGTGTGGTCGCCCCAGTCCACAACACTCTACTGCGATCATCTCTAGTCATCCTAAAGGTGTAGCTAAAGTTACTAGTCAGTCGATTAAATGTATTACAGAATCCACTCATGAATCTCAGTGGTACAAATACATCAACAGACCGATACTGCGGTTCTTAGCAGCATCATCAGCACCTTGCAATGCATAGTTGTATCTCTTCTTCCTCTTTTTATAGCCACTGTCATTGATGTCTCCTTCTTTTTCATCTGCAATAAAACCCCGCACCACTTCCCAACTGAATAAAATCAGGATTCTCGATCAAACAATGAGCGTCATAGACAATTCCAAAGTTGGCGATTCGCTCCAACTCAGTGCTCCCATTCGATACACTAAACTCCTTGAACATGTACGCCCAAAAGTTACTGATCAGAGCCACATCCGCATCATGCTTGTCAACGTTAGCACGAGCCGCATCCGCACCACCTTTTGTCTTGAATTGAAATGTCATATGGAAGCCGCTCTTAAGACTGTGCACACTAACCAAGACGAACATCCATTGTATGTAAATGTCAGTGTTTGCCAGGACCAAGATTAGTTTCATTCTGATTTTCCTGACTGGGAACTCTTACCTGAGTCGCTTTGATTGTGCTATCATCACTCAAAATAGGCTTGTTAATTTTGTAGAAAACTGGTGTCAGTGGGTCGTTCATTTTTTAACTAAAAATAAAATAAGAAATGAAGCGAAAAGTACACAGCAGATATCTGAATTGGAGAAGCTAGCACAAGCAGAGAAACGAGTTACCGGGCTAATAAATAAGGAGCACAATCCTACAATGAGTTTGTCCAAGCAGCCACAGAGTTTCATAAGCCCGGTATGGAGAAGCTAAGAAAAATATTGATCAGGTCAAAGAAACTATCGACAACATACAGGAAACCCAGGTGCAAAAGGCTTTGGGCAAAATTCCAGAAGCACCACAGATACAGCCGCAACCACAGACACAACCGCAACCACAACAATCACACAACAACCACAACCACAACAGCAACTAAAAGTGACAGATAACATTTTTGGACCAGTAGAGCGTGTCGAACATGATGGGAAATATGTATTTGGAATAAGTATGTGGAGAAAAACATTTATAATGAACCAGTGGAATATTATATCGACATAAATAAGAAAATATTTCTGTTGTCAAAGGCTCAGAAACTATGAAAATTCCTTTCACAACACCTTACTGACTTTTATGACCAAGAACCAAGAGAAAATCTCGAGAAGCAGCTAAAGAACTACAGAAATCTAGTGACTTTTTCTCTTGTTAGAGATATAGAAATACTAAAGGTACCAGAAGTTCTGAAACACATGTACGATAGCGGTGTCAACCTGACTAAATTCAAAAAGTACAACCACTTTAAACAATGGTTCGATTTGCCAGATCAGGCGGAAGTCATAAAATATCTAGAACAACAACAACAGCAACAACAACAACCACAACCACAGCAACAACATTTTACAGAAGTACTCAGGCAACTGGAAAATGCAGATCCGACTCATGTAGCTAAATATAAAAATGATCACCCAGATGCCTGGCAACACTTAGAACAACACTCTCCAGATCGAATGAAAAGAATCAAGCAAAGAGTTTTCACACCTCAACAAAGACAGGCACCGCATGACAGTTCCATCTCTGAAAGTGAGCAGTCTTTTGCATCACCTCCCCAGCAGCTACAAGCCCAACCAACTCCACAACCCCAAGACCAACCGCCCTCAACAGGAAAAGGAATTTCTGAAATCTACACAAGCGAGTAGCGGTTCTTCTAGGAGCGGCAAAGACCGGAATGAAAGATGAAAATAGAAAAGAATTTGTCAACATCCTGGACAAAATGATGGAAAAGAAGTATATTGACAAACGGGCGAGAGAGCTTCTGCTTTCGCGGTTCAACAAAAAATAATTTATTTCAAGTAAAAATGCCGATTATTTTGAGAAAGACGTGGACAAATACTATGACAAAGAGGAACTTAATCTATTAAACGCGGATCTGGACTTTTCCCTGCAGGCCACTATCAAGAAAAGAACGCTCTGGGAATGGCCTTGCCGATTTGATCGCTCAGGGGGCCAAGATTTTTAAGGTCATTGGAGAGAACAAAGAGAACATCAAGAACGTTGCCGAAGCGGCTGGCAGTGTAGCCACAGCAGCCAAAAAGATAAAGGATACTGTAACACCTAAACAAGAGATTCAACCTCCACTGGCCCCGCTGGCTCCATTGGCCCCAAATCCAGACAGTGTGGACCCTGCAGTCTATGAGAAGATGAGAGCTAGCATTAAAAAAGGAAGTGGTTTCAAATTTGACTAAAGGGTACTTTCCGAGGGTACAAGAAATGTAAAGGTACAAGACTAGTCCCAAAATGACACATCTAAGTCCCGAAATGACACATCTAAGTCCCAAAATGACACATCTTCTAAATTATTTATTATTAAAAAAAATTTCATCATAGAAAAAAAATGGACTTTTCAAACGACTTCAATCCTCACTGGACGCGTAATCAGATTAAGTTTTCTCATCATGAGTCAATCCCGAGTCACTTCAGATGCATTGTTGTTGGTTCATCAGGTTCAGGTAAAACATTCAGAGTCTTTAACATGCTTCTTAGACCTGGCTTTATCGACTATGACACTCTGCACATCTACTCTCCCACACTGTATCAAGATGAGTATAAAATGCTGATTTCTGGATTGCAAAACAACTGAACAAAGAGGACATTATTCAATGTTTTAATAACCAAATGAGCCTTCCCAGTAACCCAGAAATTGTAGCTGCTGAATATGCAAAGCACCTCAAAGACAATGAAAAATGGCAGAACATTAAAGTGTTCACCTATGGAGATCCACAGGCTGATCCAAAGACCAAACTTCTACCCCAACCAGATGAGCTAGAAAAGGGAGAAAGCATTTGATCGTCTTTGATGATTGTATGACAGGCCCACAGAAGCAGATAGAAAACTATTTTACAAGAGGGCGACATAACAATTGTAATGTAATTTACATTGCACAGAATTGGTTCGAGCTCCCGAACAAAACAATTCGTGGGAACTGCAATCTGATTCTCCTGTTTCCAACCATTCCACAGGACAGGTTAAAAAGATTTTACAATGAGGTCATTGCGCCTGCCTATTTCATAAATCCAACAAAAAACTCAAGCAGAAAGATTTCACAAGAGGAATTCGTTAATCTTTGCTATGACAAGTGGAATCAGCCTTACCAGTTTGTGATTATCAGCAAAGAAAAAAGAACTGTAATTTAAAATTTGCTATTAAAAGATGTCGATAAACTTTGCAGGTGAATCCATTTCTGGCAACAGCGCTCTTACATCAGCTCAGATATCCATCCTTGACAGGCGATATATCAACAGCGACGAAAAGATCCCAGAGATCAAACTGAATAAAAACAGACTGAAAGCCCTAGAGCGCTCCATGCACCAGTTGCAAATAAACATGGAAGATCTCAGGCTTAAAGTAGCTAGGCAGAAGTTTGAAGTGATAAGCTTTATGTGCCGTTGTTAAACGCAACTAATGAACTAAGGTCAGAAATAACTTCGGTCTCGCTAATCAACGGCTTGAGATCATCAGTTAATCTTCTGGGAAATTCCACTGATAGACGGATGCGTATTCTTGAAGGAGGAGTTTTCACAAACACAGCTAAAGTAAATAATTTAGAAGAGTTCATGAACCAGTCAACAGCGTTGCATGATAGAATTAAAGAAAACGTCGCAACCAACACAGTAAAGTCAATAATTTAGAAGAGTTCATGACCAGTCAACAGCGTTGCATGATAGAATTAAAGAAAACTTGAAGCATTAAAGAGAAAGGATGTATCACACAGTAGCTATCTAAACGGAATGTATAGCTCTTGGGGTAAAATAATAAGGAGGCTTGATCGTCTGGAGAGAACACTCAATCTTCGTGACATTGCTATTGATGAAGCAGAATCTGCTGCTCGTCCGGTCATGTT
This sequence comes from Macrostomum lignano, assembly GCA_002269645.1. NCBI lineage: Eukaryota > Metazoa > Platyhelminthes > Macrostomidae > Macrostomum > Macrostomum lignano. The sequence continues at coordinate 29,425 of NIVC01003080.1, read as the reverse complement.
CTACAGATCGAGTAGAAGGAGCTCTGGACCCCGCCGGAGTAATCCGGCACGCTCTCAAACGTCAGCCGCCCAGCCGCTGCCTGCTGGACTCGCGATCCTCCGGCGTCACGAGAGCCGCCTAGACAACCGGCGGTGCAGATGGAATTATCAAAAAGAAAACAGATCTTTCAACCGGATAGTTTTATAATTTTTTTATTTTTTCTAGAGAAAAAATGGCCCAACAAAATTCTCTATACGATCAGTCTCAATACGTTGAACCTAAAATACCGACAGCACCAAACTCAATGGCACCGAATTCGAACACACAAAACCTGGCACCGAATCTGAATGCACCCCAATATGAGCAACAAAAACTCTACCCCGTCATTACTTGTAACTCTCAACAGTTTCGACTAGTGGAGATTCAAAAAATGCGAGATGATCTTGAAAAAAATATTTTCCACAACACAAAGAAAATTAAGCGCTATGACAGCCACTGTAAATTTTTCGACTACAGCAATATGATTCTAGGATCTGTGTCTGTTCTACTGGATCTGCTGCAGCTGTCTCAACGTTGCCAGTCATCACAGCCCCAATCGCAATCCACTCGGCTCTGTGGGTGCTGCATGTGGACTTATTTCAGCAATTACTGGAGCATTAGCGCGAAACAGGCGAAAAAAACTAAAGCAGCTACAGGAGAAGCAAGTAAAAGAGAAAGGGGTGCACACTTCAATCATAGGGTACATTTCAAGGGCAATCGAGGATAAGTTCATTTCAGAGGATGAGTTCAAAACCATTCAGGATCTTTATGAACAATCAATTCGAATGAACTTGAACATGGTCGGTACTGATGACATGAGTCAGCTGAGAAATGAACTCGAGAAAGTTCTTCAACATTATGTGGAAAGAAGGACAACGAGAAGGACAACGAGAAATGCACAATGAACCCTATGAAACACAGCCAAGAATAATTTCCTTGTAGGTCTTTCGTGTTTTGGTCATTGCATACAAAACAGTCATGCACAGCTCACCGCAAATATCACTGCTAAGACCTTGGAGAATAAAGTCTGAGCGATAAATTTTTTTATTATTTTTTCCCTTCATATAATTTCTTAGCTCTTCTGGTACTGCCGTCCCATAGCTATCGAAGTAATAACACTTGTGCTTGCGATCGGGATCAATCACCCAGCAAACCCAATGAGATCCTGGCTTATCGGTGGTGTCAAAGTTCATGATGCCGCATTCTTTCTTAGAGGAAAATCAGGCAGAGTGTCCCTCATAAATATTCCTCTAAAGTTTGGGATTTCCAGTTCGTTAGCCAAATCTTCAAGAAAGTTATTTGTCGTCATTTTTTATGAGGTTTATTAAACTTTCTCTTAAACCTAAACCTAATCTCAATCTCCTAACTCCAGTGCCAACCTAACCCAACCTCCTAAACCTAACTCCACCTCCTAAACCTAATCTCCAGTGCCCGAACGGTAGACTGTTAATATTGTCATCAAAAATGAATCTCTTGTTATCTGCACCTGACAGTCCAATCTTCTTTTGCTGAATTGTGTGAATAATATGGTTTTTAGATTGTAGCTTTGAGAACTCATGTGATGTCTTTTTGTTGCAATTCAAGGCGTCTCTGTATTCAGCTTCATTAATTTCCTTCCTAACCACACGTTTCGGAATTCCCTTTGATTTTTTAATTGGGTCTGACGACTCACATTTTACAAAATAGGACTTTGCTCTCAACCCAATGAATTCAGTGATTATGTCACCAGCAATCTCGTCCTTCATTTTCCCAATCACTTTCTTGTTAGTGGCGTCAAACACTTGATCGCCATTCTGTGTCCTGAAAGATTCATCATACTCAGACAAGTCAAACAAATCTTTTTGCTGCAGCATGTCCTGATAAATGTCTTCTGTTTGAATGTCCATAATAAAACTGTCTGTGTCAGTGTACAAGAGTTTCATTTTATCCTTGTACTGCTGCTTCATGCCATAGAAGAACTGGTACATCAGACGTTTTGATTCGTCGAGAACAGTGACACCTGTATAGATCGGCTTGCGCAGCGTCACCTTGGTTTTGTAAAATATGATCACACCTAAGTAGCTATTAAAGATATGGAGTTCTTTGAATGTTGGCTTTGACATATTTGCCTGAATAACAGCAGGCTCTGATGAGGTAACAAGTTTCAGGTTTGTTCTTTTCCGCTCATTCTCAAGAGTCTTGCCATAGACAGAGTTGTTGGCCAACTTAAAGAGGTTCTTGTCAAAGTCGTTGGTTGCTTTGGTCCTAAACTGGGTGTTCTTATCAATGTAGGGTTTCATCCACGCTTCCTCTGTAAATGTAAGAGCCCTGTGAACTTTGGTGACCCTGCAACCAAGTGAGATAAAATACTGAAGCAGTTTGTAATGGATTTTGTAACGTGTCTTGTTGTTTAGATTCTGTGTTAGTTTCTCTGTATGTTCTTTTTCTGTTCCTGACAGGTGCCAAGTTCCATTATTATCATTGGGAGTTTCGATTATTTTCGGGCACTTGATGTTCTCTGGGAAGGGTGGAAAGTCAGAGAAATAGTCGTGAAGCTCTGGTGGAATGTAAACATCAACTCATAAATGGCAGCCAATGAAAAGTCCCTTTGAATTCTGATGAGGGTAGCCATCGAAAATCTCTAACTGGAAGATCTTGACTCATCGCCCACCCGTAGAGATTATTAGCGTCCAAGTAAGTAATGTAGTTTGAGGGCTGCTCCTTATTGTAAGATTCAATGTAGGGATTGTTTGCTTTTGCATACCTGTTAACGCAAATTGAGATCCCCCTCGCTTTGACGATTCGACAAAATTGTACATGTCAATGTCTGTAAGAAGTTCAATGTACCAATCTGGATCTTGATCCCATTTCATTTTAAGCAAAGATTCCCAGCTAGTGGCAGGCAGAGACACATAATGTGCTGGATCGAGGCCATATGCTGTGTACCAGGTGTATCTGAAGGTTTCAAACACATCAGCCAGCAGAAACACATCTGTGAAGAGGTAAAGCAGGTGATACTGGAAGAAGTTTTGACAATTAAAGTAATTATAGACATGCTTCGCGTGCTCATAGTCTTTGTCAGAGATTCCAGAGTCTGTTAGCTTTGAAAAGAACTTCTCCTGTGGTGGTAAACCTTCTTCAAATACGTGATACCCAGTAATATTTTCATAGGGGTAGAAGCCTTTGGTTCTCAAGTTTAAATGATTCATCACTGTTGTTAATTTTACTTGCAAACATCTTTGTATATGTACATTGTTCATCTTTTAGATTCTTGCTTAGTTCGTCTAGACTGGCAGCTAGAAATTGATATGAATCCTTCAGTCTTATTTTACCTGTACCGAATTACCCGAATTATCCTGTTTAATATCAACACACTTAAACTTCTCCTTGTTCTCTGCGATGCAATCAAGGTGTATGTCTGGAATCATGCCGATTTTTTCAACTATTAAATGCATGTCATAGTTCTTTGCGTTGTGACAAAATATCGTTAGATCATGAATGTTCGATTTTAGCTTTAGATTACAGGTGTTATGCGCTGCACCTCTAAATTTCCCAGTAAAGTGGCAGTGGTCCCTAACGGTGGGGTTTTTAATATTAGTGCAAGTTAAATGTTTCCTGCAGATGTGGCAATGAGTTGCTGATAGGAAATTGCTTTCATCCTCCTCAGTCATCATTATTGGAACAGGTTGAAGGGTGCTAATCACTTTTTGCAACTCTAACATTCTGGCAATAAACTGCTCCACACACTGCTCTCCAAAGAAATAATTATACTCAACAAGTCCTTTTGTATTAATAAAGGCATATGCTACTGAATTGGGGACATGTTTTTGAGTTTGAGTTTGTTTTTGAGTTTCCGGCATGATTGAGCATTCGAAATCAGCATATACAACAAATGGGAGCTTCTCCATCTTGTGATAGTTCTTAAACCGGAGATACTTCTCTTCAGCTGAAGGAAGAGAGCAGTTTGTTGGGTGATCCTCGCATGATAATTCATGCTCTGCTAGTTTTTCAAAGCGTTCAGGTCCACTGTAATGCTTAAGGCACAAGCGGCAGATGGCAACAGCCTCGTGATGATTATTCAACTGCTTGTGAATGAGTCTTGAAAGATCTTTAATCCAAACATAGTGAGCCTCCTCTAGTAAATTACCAATCACTAGAAGATCCACTTCAGTCCGCCTTTTCCCCTCAGGATCTAAAACGTCTTTGCTACATCTGACCGGTTGAACTTTCTCAGTTTTTTCACTCCACTCAAAGACTGTGATTCTAATTTTGTTATTAAACACTTCTTCTAGCTTTGGGATCTGAGAGATCGCCAAGCCTCCTTTGTCAAACCTGATTCCCTTCTTTTCGCATTCGATGAGATAGTAGTTGAAATAATTTTGATAATTTGAGGTTCTTTCGGGTGGTGAGGGACACTATCATGAAGAAGTGCAGAAAGAACTGCCCATAGAGCACAGCAATTGTCTTTATTTTTAACATTTATGCAAGCTTTTTTGCCGGCTAGCTTATGCGGGAGCTCTATATAAGAGGAGGCTTTAAGTGGGTCATATTTCATGACCATGACAGTCGCTCTTTGAATCCCTCCCACGACCCATCCGGAACCTCTGGATGTAAACGCTTCAATTTTCTTATTGACATCTTGAAGGAAAGGATCCAGTGTGTCTGTGGGGTGAATGGCTTTGCCTTTGTTGTCATGTAATACTCGAGATGCTCAGTGGGTTTTGCAGGCATATAAAACGCAATCTTGAATGATATCTGTAGTTTAAAGGTCTTGCGTGTTTTGAGTGTGTGATCAACAACTGATTGGATGCTGTCTTTATAGTCGTAGATGTTTGCGGTGGTATCCTTAATTGGGATTGTGTACTCTATGTAATGTTCTGTAAACTTCCTCTGTGCAAAATTAATCTCTTCAATGGCAAGCTCCGACTCTTTTAAATGGATTAATTGCTCTAATTTCTCTTGTTCCTGCTTATTTTGTGGGTACTTTGCTTTTTCACCAGTGAGAGTTTCGTATTTGTTAACTAAGTTGCGACTCCTCTCTTGGTGTTCCTTTGCAGGATTTTTTATAGGCGCATACTGGTTGGATTCTAATTGATTGATGATTTCCAACTGTTTTTCATAGCTTCCCAGGTGACCAGGGTCGGTGTTAAACTTTTGTTTACATGCTTCTCTTAGTAAATTACTTTTGTCTTGAAATGAGACGCCTTTTGAAAAATATTTGTTGACTAAATCTTTTGCTGGATTGGCTTTTGGCATTTTTTCTCTAAAATATAAAAAAAATTTTGAGGGTGACCACCCTGATAGAAAAGTTGAACTGTTTCTACATCCTATAAGTAGCGTTAGGTTTATGAAGCTGGATAAAGTGGGGTTTTAAACCTCATCACATCCGCATTATTGTAAACCCAGCATTGTGCAGTGTCATGATAGCTTTGACAATGTCAGACTTGCTTACAGAATTTTCATGCTCACAATCATCACGATCGGGGCAGCCCTCAGGGCAGCCCTCTCCTGCCTTAATTGTTATACCTTTGTCTCTTGCAATCTTTTGCAATTCTAGCTGGTGGGCTCTATCATTCCCAGCTTTAACAGCAGTTGCTACACCTCCAGCTACACCACCTGCGGCACTTACAGCGCCTGCAATGATCGGAATAAGAGCTGCTAATGGTAGGATTCCTCCTGACTTTTCATCTGTGATGCTGTGTCTTTGTTCATTACACTGAACTATTTGCTGCGTGGATCGATTTTTACTTTGATACCTTTAATTGATATAAGACCTGGTTTCTTTGATTCAATGATTTTATTGAGTTTATTGATGGTTCTGGTTTCAATCTTTGTCATTTTTTATTTTAATATTTTAATTAATTTCTGTGTCAGCTGGTATCACTAGGAGTTCAGCTCTAGTGAATGACCGTGTGGGGGATTTAGGGTTAAAGGCCTGAGATAAAAAGTAATAGTCACCGGAGTCGGAGGTAAAATGTCTGTCTATTTTATGTACATCAAGGCTGAAGTATGGATCTGTAGCTCTTCTTTTGGTGTCTTTCTCTAGCTCTCCAGGTAGATATAAAAAGCGTAGAAACTCAGAGTTTGTCAGTATGTATGGTGATTCAACTCCTGGAAGCTTAGGGTAGTTCGAGGTGTGCTTTGTGTTGTGTGTGTTGTGTGGGGTTGTCGTGTTGTTGTCTGTTCTATGAGATGCCTTAAGTTCGACAGTGTCTTGTTTAATTGCATGGGATGGTTTCAATCCAGTCATGCGTGTGACTTCATTGTTCAGTTGCTCTATAACAGTGGGGAGTCTTTCTGTCCACTTGGTATAGTACTGCCCCGCACTCAGTTTGAGTTCTTGCGCTGTCTGCTTAGTGAATAGTCTCTTGGCTAGAGTTAGATTGAATCTTTCCACAAAAGCCTGGTCTCTGTGCAAGTTTGTTCTGCCATAGCGAATCTCTGTGTTTTTCTTTTCCATAAGGGATTTCACTACACCCATGAATTCCTTACCCGGGTCGGTCATAAAGATTTGGGGGTATGTGAGCGGAGAGTTTTTATAAATATCTTGCAGTGCGCTGGCAACAACCTCTGACTTCTTCGTCTTGAGTGGGCGAGCTTCCTTATATCTGGAAGCAATGTCAATAATTGTAAGAGCATACTTGTAGCCTGAGTCGTTGGGGAGAAACAAAAGATCTGCTTGGTGCGCTTCATTAGGTTTATAAATACTGAAATGGGGCCTTTCAAATTTTACTGGTGGGAAATAGACTTGAAAGACAGCCTGCTTAGAGAGCCATTTTTCTACTGTAGCTTTTGGCTCCTTACTCAGCTCCATGAGTTTACTAACGGCATTTTTGCCTACAAAGAATCCTTTGTCGCTGTAGTAGAGTTTTTTAAGTTTCTGATCTGTCATTTTTTTTAAAAAGAAAATTTTAAATAAAATAATGCAGCGCTCTGGTGGTAAAATAGATTCACATGGACTGATAGAAAAGCTTCCTCATCCAAACAAAGGCTGGACACTTCCCGGCTATAAATATTGCGGGCCTTTGAATCCACTTGAAATACAGTTAGATAAAAACAATAATCCACATCCTGGGCATGAGCCTGTGAACGAGCTAGACTCTGTCTGCATGTGGCACGATGTTAAATATAGAGATTTTCCTGAGGAGAAGAATCGCTGGGACAAAGAAATGCTTAAGAGACTAGACAATATAGGGGCTTCAAGCGGATTTCGTGAGTCGATTGCTCGGAAATTAGTCAAGGCGGTTATTTTTGGTAAGAAAAAGCTGGGGTTGGGGGTCGGCGGTTGTTTGGGGGCGGGCTTTGTGTTGCACACGCCAAGTAAAGAATTAGGAAGACTGCTGAAAGAGCTGGGGGTTGAGAGAGTAGAATGATTCAAGCAAGAAAATTCAGCTGGATTAGCGGCTGTTTGGGAGAAGAGTTAAGTTTTCTGGCCTTCTGGCCTTCGCTTCTCTTCTCTCCACACAAGTGTACAGTCTTGAGCACACTGGTTTCGGTTACAATCTCTCTTTCCACCATGCCCTTCTCCTTCATACTCCTCACCTCGCGCTATGCTCTGTGTACAGAGAAGTCTCACGCCTCATGCTCTATCGTACACTGAGCTATATCGATTGTTTTTCCCTGCTTGACTCCAAGATTGTACAGTCTAGAATTTTCTGGAATTTTCTAGCTGTATAGCTGTATTTAAGCAAATGCAGAAACACTCGGGTTGATTCTCCCCGCATATGCCATCAACTGCGACTGAGAAACGACGACTGCAGGAACTTAAGCACGCTGAAAGTGATCTAAGAAATAGTCCGCCAAACTAGAAGATTAGAAGACAAGAAGATTTAGAAAATGGAAGTCGAGTGGAATCTTCATTTGACAGATAAGCAAGGCCTTTGTGCCATGCTACAAAGAGTTTTACAGGATATTCCGTCACATCTACAAGCAAGAAGAAGAGAGGAACTAACCACCTTTTTCGGTCTAGAAACTGGCGACCTACCAATCGAGTTTTTCGCCATGGCCCCTGATGATATCGCCGCAGCGAATGAAGCGCAAAATGTGAGTAGCGAAGAGAAGAAGGCGGCGGCTCTGCAGAAGAAGATGGCGGATCTGCAGATATTCAGGGAGAAGTTGTACGCATCCCGCGTAACACTAGCTGATCAGCTGATGGACGCTGTTGATCACCAGCTTCCATCTGGCGAGCAGAACATCATCACTAGGGTGAAGGCGGCTCTAGCAAAATACAAGAAGACTCAAATTGGAGGTCTACATTGGATTCTCGAAGTTGGGCGGCTGCTAAAAACTTATCGCAACGAGAACTTTGGACAAGATGTTAAAGTGCGGTTCGCCCATTTGTGTAAAAATGTAAACATCCAGGAATCAACTGGCTATTTGTACATTCGTCTGTACAAACTGTCTGTTACCTACCCAGGCTTGAGACAGGTGTCAATGCCAATTAGGGAACTAAACTCTAAGATGAAGTTTCTAGAAGAAATTTTGGCCAGTGATCCTGCGTGGAAAGTTGTGTAATTTTTAAATTCAGTTCATTTAGAATTTTTCTAACGCGTTAGAATTTCAAAGAGAAGATTCAACAACTGGAGACAGCCGATTAGTTAAGTAGAGGAGGGTAGCAATTTTCTCAGTACTGTGTGCAACTCAGTCGGTGGGTTTTAAATTCTAACGCTGTTAGAAATTTCTATGTGAAAAGTTTCCCGCAAGATAAGCTTGGGCACACCAAATTTTCACATAGAAAATTCTAACGCGTTAGAGAATCTAGCTGCTGGCTCAAAGGAACGCTAGGCTGGCTCTGTATGGTTAAATAGAGGGGGGGTAGAAATTTTCTAACGCCGTTAGAATTTTCTATGTGAAAAGTTTCCCGCAAGATAAGCTTGGGCACACCAAATTTTCACATAGAAAATTCTAACGGCGTTAGAGAATCTAGCTGCTGGCTCAAAGGAACGCTAGGCTGGCTCTGTATGTTGTTGAAGAATTCTAACTCAGATCCTACATAGTGTCTGTTTTTTCTACCATTTTTGATAATCTTGTAATAGTTGATACATATCCTATCAGCTGTGCAACTGTTAATAAATATATAATTCTTACTAATGAATAATAAAATTATTTATATTTTTTCAATGGGTAAGGACCTTGCGCTGATGATTTAAAGTCTTAGGGATGTGGTAGCACGTTGCGGATTGAATGTGGGGAGAAGAATGCAGATTATTTTTCTGATTGTTTTAGAAATGTTATGGGTGGATTTGGAGCTGTTATGCTCAGAGCATAAACCCTCAGAGCATAACAGTAGGACACCTGTTATGCTCTGATTCTGTCAGGGATAATATGGATGGATTTAATGGGATTATGGAGGATGTTTTGTGAGCGAGTGCGACCCCCTTTTTTCTGATTCTGTCAGGGATAATATGGATGGATTTAATGGGATTATGGAGGATGTGAAAAATTTTGTCCCAAAAGCCCCCTCATGCCTTCTACTTGTCAGATTGAGATTATCACGCTAGTCAGATTGAGATTATCACACTAGTCAGATTGAGATTATCACACCAGTCAGATTGAGATTATCACACTATTCAGATTGAGATTATCACACTAGTCAGATTGAGATGATCACACCTGTCAGTTTAAGATTATCACACTATTCAGATTGAGATTATCACACCATTCAGATTGAGATTATCACAGTCAGATTGAGATTATCACACTATTCAGATTAAGATTATCACACTAGTCAGATTGAGATTATCACACTATTCAGATTGAGATTATCACACTATTCAGATTGAGATTATCACACCTGTCAGATTGAGATTATCACACTAGTCAGATTGAGATTATCACACCTGTCAGTTTGAGATTATCACACTAGTCAGATTGAGATTATCACACCAGTCAGATTGAGATTATCACACTATTCAGATTGAGATGATCACACCTGTCAGTTTAAGATTATCACACTATTCAGATTGAGATTATCACACCATTCAGATTGAGATTATCACAGTCAGATTGAGATTATCACACTATTCAGATTAAGATTATCACACTATTCAGATTGAGATTATCACACCATTCAGATTGAGATTATCACAGTCAGATTGAGATTATCACACTATTCAGATTAAGATTATCACACTAGTCAGATTGAGATTATCACACTATTCAGATTGAGATTATCACACTATTCAGATTGAGATTATCACACCTGTCAGATTGAGATTATCACACTAGTCAGATTGAGATTATCACACCTGTCAGTTTGAGATTATCACACTATTCAGATTGAGATTATCACACTATTCAGATTGAGATTATCACACTAGTCAGATTGAGATTATCACACCTGTCAGTTTGAGATTATCACACTAGTCAGATTGAGATTATCACACCAGTCAGATTGAGATTATCACACTAGTCAGATTGAGATTATCACACCAGTCAGATTGAGATTATCACACTATTCAGATTGAGATTATCACACTATTCAGATTGAGATTATCACACTATTCAGATTGAGATGATCACACCTGTCAGTTTGAGATTATCACACCATTGAGACTCCAGCCGGACCCTCTCCCCCCTCTCCCCACCAGGCGGTCAGCCGGACCAGTGCTACAATGACGTGGACCTGCTGTTCAGCGTGGACCTCAGCGCGCCGGCCACCCTGGACAAAATCAAGTCCGCCGTGTTGGACAGCCTGCGCACCTACCTTCCTGAGGGCGAGCGGCAGCTGCAGCAGGTGTCCATGGATTCGTACATCCGCAAGCTGGTCCGAGTTCTCGAATCCGACCGCTGGTCCCTCATCAGTCTGGGTGGTTGCGACGAGGACGACCAGTTTCACCAGGCCGATGACGGTCGAGAAGACGCCGACTGCGTGGCCATGGTCGAACTGAAATTTGTCGACCGAATGCGACGCCAGTTCGAGTTCACCGTTGACAGCTTCCAGATTGTGCTCGAATCTATCGGCGAAGAGGGAGTCGACGAAACGAAACATCGGCGCGTTCTGGCCGAGTCGGTGTCGGGCAGCTTCGCCGAGGCTGTTAGCCACCTGGCCAGTCGGGAGATCTGCACCAGGAATCCCGAGGAGATTCGCGGTGGCGGCCTGCTCAAGTACTGCCGCCTGCTGGCCGAGGGCTACCGGCCGGCCGCTGGCATCGACCCGGCCAGCCTGGAGAAGTACATGTGCTCCCGCTTCTTCATCGACTTCCCGGATCCGGAGTTGCAGCTGGGAAAAATCCGAGCCTACCTGGCCGCTCATTTTCCCCGACGGCCCGGCCACCTGGGCAGCCAGCAAACTGCGGAGCGGCGCCTGGACTACCTGGGCACGCTGCGCTCGGTTGTGCAGAGCTCCACTATCTGCCTGATGCATCGCGAGAGGCACAGCATCCTGCGCCTCATCACCCTGCTAGCTGAGGAGGTGCGCGACTCTCAAAAGGCGGTCAGCCTGGAGCCGTTCAGCTCCGGAGCCGGCGGCTGGCGGGCTGAGCAGATCGTGTACGGCACCGGCCACTTCCCCTGGCAGCTGATGGATTCCATCCGGGACCAGCGGGATCGGCAGAGGCGCGAAGGAAGCGGCGAGGGTCGACGGCACCGTCCGCTGTTCGGCTGCATCCTGTCCACCAGCGGCGGCCACATCGCTTTCAACTGCCTGTCCTCGATGGCCATTGTGCGGCATGCCGGGGTCAAATGACCCGGCATTTCCGATTCCAGGCCTGACCAAAAGCAGGGAGCAGTCGTTTGGTCAGGCTCGGTCAGGAGTTTAATTGTTGCTTGTTGCCGACTCGCCATCCCCGTGTTCAGTGCAGTCCGGTCCACGTTCGTGTCTGTCTTGTGCTTGCCCGGCTGTCCTCACCTGTCCCCAACTGTCCCCACCTGTTCTCACCTGTCCCCACCTGTCCCCTCCTGTCCCCACCTGTCCCCACCTGTCCCTAACTGTCTCCACCTGTCCCCATCTGTCCCTACCTGTCCCCATCTGTCCCTACCTGTCCCCAGCTGTCCCTACCTGTCTCCACTCATCCCCATATGTCCCTACTCCCCGAAACCTTACCGTGTCGCAGTTGAACGCAGTAAACTAAAAGCAAGACATACAGAACAATAAAAAATAATTCGCGGTTACTGCACAAACTCAGAGCTATCCAAGTCAAATATATATTAAAATTATGTTTTGTGCACTAACGTGATCTGTTTAGATTTTGTATTTTGCATTGAATTATTGTAATGTTTTTCTGATTAGGGCAACAAGGAAATTTTCAGATATGTTTGACTAAGTTAATTTCATAGAATTAGTTTCAAGTTCGTATTTGTTTCAACTCACTTTGTCTTGTCTGGTGTCGTCTGGTGAACCGTTGCTTCAGCAACAATTTTAGAATTTTAACACACCAGATAATTGCGTGAAAAATCAAAGTGATTTATGATCGCTCTGTGGCATCTGCAATTTATGACGTACTGATTTTATAACGTAAAAAATTTCAATAGCTAGCTTGTTATTTGTACGAACAGCGAAAAGAGAAAAGTTATTTTTTCCGCGCAAACTCCCTAAATAAAAGTAAATGTCTTGTAATTGCCTATTGTCAGTAGGCCCCGATGTTTTCGTATAACTATTTTTTGTCTATCCAAGCAAACAAGGCATGTATAGTCTGTCCTATTCTTTTTCAGTAATGAACAAATTCGTCAGCAAGAACACACGAAATTCACCTCACTCCTAGACCCACCTCACTCCTTCACCCACCTCACTCCCGCACCCACCTCACTCCTGCACCCACCTCACTCCCGCACCCAACCTCACTCCCACACCCACCTCACTCCCGCACCCACCTCACTCCCACACCCACCTCACTCCCACACCCACCTCACTCCTACACCCACCTCACTCTCGCACCCACCTCACTCTCACACCCACCTCACTCCCACACCCACCTCACTCCTACACCCACCTCACTCCAACACCCACCTCACTCCTACACTCACCACACTCACACACCCACCTCACTCCTCTGCACACTCTTCATTACCAAACCAAAACATACGAGCTATTTAGTCTGAAGGCGAGTTGCTCAAGCTGAAACACTTGTGTACTCGTACATGCGGCTAAAGTACACCAAGCTGAAAGTTAATTATAGGACCGACAGTTTGATGGACTTTAATAAAAAGCCTTATTTTTTAACAAGCTCAAAACACGGTTTATTTTATTGTATTAGTTAGTAGTTTAAAATTTCCCGCATAGAATTTGTTTGAATAAGTACTGTTAGTAGCGTGTAGGAGTTAAAATAATTTAGCAAAATTATAAACTGTAGTATCCTATCCGACTGTCAAGGATGGCACAGCTCAGCCTCATCCTCTTCGTCCTCCTCTTCCTCATTCTCGGGGATCGCGGAGGAGTCGCCGTCTGGACCTCCGTCACCTCGACTGGGTAGCAGCTGTTCGGCCGACGAGTGCACAGAGCGCATCCGGATCAGGGCGGTGCCACGGACGACTGCGGCATCGCCTGACGACGACGGCCCTGGGGTCGCCGAGACTGGACTGAAAGCGGCGGCTGAGGCAGAGTCGGTCTGATGACCGGAGCGGTTGAAGTGCCGCCGCCTGCTATAAATTTCTCGACTGTAAGTAGGGATGGGGTGAGTGTACTGAGCTGAGACATGAGATACAGCGATCAGATTAGACTGTCTTAAATTCAATGCTCTGTCTGAGCCACAGACCATAGACGGTGTTTTAACCATAGAAAACAGTATTAAGGGATGATGAAAGGAGGAATATGAAGGGAGGTAGATGAAGGGCGGGAGATGAAGGGAGGGAGATGAAGGGAGAGAGATGAAGGGAGAGAGATGAAGGGAGAGAGATGAAGGGAGAGAGATGAAGGGAGGGGGATGAAGGGAGGGAGATGAGGGGAGGGGGGTGAAGGGAGGGAGATGAAGGGAGAGAGATGAAGGGAGAGAGATGAATGGAGAGAGATGAAGGGAGAGAGATGAAGGGAGGGAGATGAAGGGAGGGAGATGAAGGGAGGGAGGTGAAGGGAGGGAGGTGAAGGGAGGGAGGTGAAGGGAGGGAGATGAAGGAAGGGAGATGAAGGGAGGGAGATGAAGAAAGGGCGATGAAATGAGGAAGATGGAGGGAGGGATATTTGATAGAAACATTTCTTAAATATGATTGGCAGATAAAATACTAGTTTGCAGTGATATGCCACGCATCAATAAGCCAGGGATATGAGGGACATTAGATGGGACAAAGGAGTCGCGATCAAAATGAGCTACTTTGCAATACTTCCGATCTAAATTCACGTTAAACTTGGTGATACGGTAGTTATGCTTCATGCCGAGTGGCAGTGGACAGAGCAGATCCAATCGAATTAGGAAGAATGCTAAGACATTTTATCGATGCCACAATGCTTACCAGATCAACAGCAGGGCCACAATGACAGCCAGTAGAAACAGGACCGTGGCAACCAATATGGGGACCATCCACAGGTTCAGGACCGCATCGGCGTGCGCCGTGCCTGCGGATTAGCCAAATGCTTCTTTACTTGAGAATCTATTATATCAGGTATGAAACTTTGTACTAACGTTTTCGAAACTATCGAAAACGAGTTTTAAAATGACACAGGGATCTTACTTAAGATTTAACGTCACAATCTGGCAGTGTGATTCAGAAACTGCCGCAGTGAGTCTGTATCTACCTTTACTCCTATTGTATTCAGAAACTACCAAAGAGTCAGAATCTACCTCACTTAATCTACCAGCATTACTTCAGAAACTGCCAAAGAATCAGAATCTACCTCGAATCTACCAGCGTTACTTCAGAAACTGCCAAAGAATCAGAATCTACCTCGAATCTACCAGCGTTACTTCAGAAACTGCCAAAGAATCAGAATTTACCTCACAATCTACCAGCGTTACTTCAGAAACTGCCAAAGAATCAGAATCTACCTCGAATCTACCAGCGTTACTTCAGAAACTGCCAAAGAATCAGAATCTACCTCGAATCTACCAGCGTTACTTCAGAAACTGCCAAAGAATCAGAATCTACCTCGAATCTACCAGCGTTACTTCAGAAACTGCCAAAGAATCAGAATCTACCTCGAATCTACCAGCGTTACTTCAGAAACTGCCAAAGAATCAGAATCTACCTCACAATCTACCAGCATTACTTCAGAAACTGCCAAAGAATCAGAATCTACCTCGAATCTACCAGCGTTACTTCAGAAACTGCCAAAGAGTCAGAATCTACCTCGAATCTACCAGCGTTACTTCAGAAACTGCCAAAGAATCAGAATTTACCTCACAATCTACCAGCGTTACTTCAGAAACTGCCAAAGAGTCAGAATCTACCTCGAATCTACCAGCGTTACTTCAGAAACTGCCAAAGAATCAGAATTTACCTCGAAATCTACCAGCGTTACTTCAGAAACTGCCAAAGAATCAGAATTTACCTCACAATCTACCAGCGTACTTCAGAAACTGCCAAAGAATCAGAATTTACCTCACAATCTACCAGCGTTACTTCAGAAACTGCCAAAGAGTCAGAATCTACCTCGAATCTACCAGCGTTACTTCAGAAACTGCCAAAGAATCAGAATCTACCTCACAATCTACCAGCGTTACTTCAGAAACTGCCAAAGAATCAGAATCTACCTCACAATCTACCAGCGTACTTCAGAAACTGCCAAAGAATCAGAATTTACCTCACAATCTACCAGCGTACTTCAGAAACTGCCAAAGAATCAGAATTTACCTCACAATCTACCAGCGTACTTCAGAAACTGCCAAAGAATCAGAATTTACCTCACAATCTACCAGCGTACTTCAGAAACTGCCAAAGAATCAGAATTTACCTCACAATCTACCAGCGTTACTTCAGAAACTGCCAAAGAGTCAGAATTTACCTCACAATCTACCAGCGTACTTCAGAAACTGCCAAAAAATCAGAATTTACCTCACAATCTACCAGCGTACTTCAGAAACTGCCAAAGAATCAGAATCTACCTCACAATCTACCAGCGTTACTTCAGAAACTGCCAAAGAATCAGGATCTACCTCGAAATCTACCAGCGTTACTTCAGAAACTGCCAAAGAATCAGGATCTACCTCACAATCTACCAGCGTTACTTCAGAAACTGCCAAAGAATCAGGATCTACCTCACAATCTACCAGCGTTACTTCAGAAACTGCCAAAGAATCAGGATCTACCTCACAATCTACCAGCGTACTTCAGAAACTGCCAAAGAATCAGAATCTACCTCACAATCTACCAACGTACTTCAGAAACTGCCAAAGAATCCACGGTTCAGCTTGCACTCAAGTCTGCTACGAGGTAAATATCTTTCAAAACATAATTACTGATCTCACTTATAGCGTCATTCGTCTCCATGGCAACAGCGGCGGGCTCGGCCGCCCGAAGCGGAATCGCGCGTCCCTGCTGCAGCGCCGGCCGCCCAGTCGAGTTCAGGCCCAGACTGGCCGCTATCGAGGTCAGAAAGGAGACCGGCGGCCCAGACTGCGGTTGCTGGGGGCTGCCGGCTGGCAAGCAATAAGCCGGCCCTCCGAGTCGAATTCGGCCGAGAAATAGGTGGGGCACTGGCAGCGGCCGAGCTGGTTGCAGTACGCGAATCGAGCGGAGCAGGGCGGGTGGCAACGGCGGCGAGATGGCGGCTTGATGGCCTCGGTGCAGCCGCCTGAGCAATGAGTTCGGTTTTAGCTAATTCGAGCGTGCTTAGCATATGACGAAGTATTAGCAGCTTAAACTAAAGGTTTAGTTACTCTTGCTGTTTACTCTTTTAGAAATAGGTGACCAGATGACGAGGAAAAAAGTCGAACAACATTTAATTACTCCCGCCGTTTACCTACTATCTATCTTAAGCTCTTGAAACCCAAAGAACTTATTTTTTCTTGTTCAATCTACAGCTAACTGGCGGCAAATCTAGCGCCAAATCCAGCGCCAAATCTGACAAGCTAAGCACAAAATCTTACAATCTAGCGCTAAAGCTGACAATCTAGCACCCAATCTGACAATCTAGCACCCAATCTGACAATCTAGCACCCAATCTGACAATCTAAGCGCCCTATTTGGCAATCTAAGCGCTTAATTTGACAATCTAAGCGGTCAATTTGACAATCTAGCGCCCAATCTGACAATCTAGCACCCAATCTGACAATCTAGCACCTAATCTGACAAGCTAGGACCCAATCTGACAATCTAGCACCCAATCTGACAATCTAGTACCCAATCTGACAATCTAAGCGCCCAATTTGACAATCTAAGCGCACTATTTGGCAATCTAAGCGCTTAATTTGACAATCTAAGCGGTCAATTTGACAATCTAGCGCCCAATCTGACAATCTAGCACCCAATCTGACAATCTAAGAGCCGTAGCCCCAAAGCTGACAATCTAGCGCTTAAGCTATCAGTCTGAGCTTATGTCTAGTGTAGACAAAAGACGTGAAAAACACAAAAGGAATTATAACTAGAGTTGCCTTAACTTCTATTTGTCTCTTTTTTCTCGGTGGAACGGGACCCTGTAATACGTAATTAGTAGCTACTGTACGACTCGCTTCAGCCTCTACGAACATACCGCTTAATGTAATTGGCCTGACAGCATAGCAGCTGAGGAAGAAGACAAGTGTGCGATGTAGGCGATACAGAGAGAACGGTCCAAAGCTTATCTGTTTGCCTGTGTTTACCCATACTCACTTTGTTAGGGATGAGTGAGCTTAGCCGGATTTGGGAAGTGCCGACGCACTATGCTTTTATCCTTAGTTAGTTTCATTATGTACGAAACTTGAATTGGGAAATCGGAGCAAAAAGACTCTGATGGGACTCAAATTGTCACGGAGTTGTTACTTGTTGTCTAGAATTAATGTTACTATTCAAAATTACAAAGACAGATCAAAGACAGATCAAAGACAGATCTCTAAGATTGATATTAGAGCCATATACAGATGTCTAAGATTGATATTAGAGCCATAGACAGATGTCTAAGATTGATATTAGAGCCATAGACAGATGTCTAAGATTGATATTAAAGCCATAAACAGATGTCTAAGATTGATATTAGAGCCATAGACAGATGTCTAAGATTGATGTTAGAGCCATAGACAGATCTCTAAGATTGATATTAGAGCCATATACAGATGTCTAAGATTGATATTAGAGCCATATATAGATATCTAAGATTGATATTAGAGCCATAGACAGATGTCTAAGATTGATATTAGAGCCATAGACAGATGTCTAAGATTGATATTAAAGCCATAAACAGATGTCTAAGATTGATATTAGAGCCATAGACAGATGTCTAAGATTGATGTTAGAGCCATAGACAGATGTCTAAGATTGATATTAAAGCCATAAACAGATGTCTAAGATTGATATTAGAGCCATAGACAGATGTCTAAGATTGATGTTAGAGCCATATATAGATATCTAAGATTGATATTAGAGCCATAGACAGATGTCTAAGATTGATGTTAGAGCCATATATAGATATCTAAGATTGATATTAGAGCCATAGACAGATGTCTAAGATTGATATTAAAGCCATAAACAGATGTCTAAGATTGATATTAGAGCCATAGACAGATGTCTAAGATTGATGTTAGAGCCATATATAGATATCTAAGATTGATATTAGAGCCATAGACAGATGTCTAAGATTGATATTAGAGCCATAAACAGATGTCTAAGATTGATATTAGAGCCATAGACAGATATCTAAGATTGATATTAGAGCCATATACAGATGTCTAAGATTGATATTAGAGCCATATATAGATATCTAAGATTGATATTAGAGCCATATACAGATGTCTAAGATTGATATTAGAGCCATAGACAGATATCTAAGACAGGGACTACTCAAACACCGGGACGGGAAACTAAAATTTTTTACGAGGCTGGCTGGCAATTATTTGCATTAGAGAGATGCTGTGTTACTTTGTTGTCTATGGTTATTTTCTACTGCTGATAAAAGACCAGCCTCGTAAAAAATTTCTAGTTTCCCGTCCCGGTGTTTGAGTAGTCCCTAATCTAAGATTGATATTAGAGCCATAGACAGATGTCTAAGATTGATATTAGAGCCATAAACAGATGTCTAAGATTGATATTAGAGCCATAGACAGATATCTAAGATTGATGTTAGAGCCATATACAGATATCTAAGATTGATATTAGAGCCACAAACAGATGTCTAAGATTGATATTAGAGCCATAGACAGATATCTAAGATTGATGTTAGAGCCATATACAGATATCTAAGATTGATATTAGAGCCACAAACAGATGTCTAAGATTGATATTAGAGCCATAGACAGATATCTAAGATTGATATTAGAGCCATAGACAGATATCTAAGATTGATGTTAGAGCCATATACAGATATCTAAGATTGATATTAGAGCCACAAACAGATATCTAAGATTGATATTAGAGCCATAGACAGATGTCTAAGATTGATATTAAAGCCATAAACAGATGTCTAAGATTGATATTAGAGCCATAGACAGATATCTAAGATTGATATTAGAGCCATAGACAGATATCTAAGATTGATATTAGAGCCATATACAGATATCTAAGATTGATATTAGAGCCATAGACAGATATCTAAGATTGATATTAGAGCCATAGACAGATATCTAAGATTGATATTAGAGCCATAGACAGATATCTAAGATTGATGTTAGAGCCATATACAGATATCTAAGATTGATATTAGAGCCACAAACAGATGTCTAAGATTGATATTAGAGCCATAGACAGATATCTAAGATTGATGTTAGAGCCATAGACAGATATCTAAGATTGATATTAGAGCCATATATAGATATCTAAGATTGATGTTAGAGCCACAAACAGATATCTAAGACTGATATTCGAACCATAGATACATTTAAAATGATATAAGGACATAAATACGAATATTCCAAATCTGTGTACGACTTGGAATTCAATTTCCAACTTACTTTTACTTGATAAATTATGTTCAAATAACCCTAGAGGTACGCTCGTAGAATACAGGGTTATGCAGGCAAAGCCAAGTTTCTTTTCTAAAACTAATTGAGCTTTTTCATTGCCACCCTTTCGCTGATAAACTTTTTCATTTATTGGCTATCCAATCGGGAACAGCGCTGAGAACTTTAGTGCTATTGGCTGCTCAGCTTTCTTGTGGATCAGAAAAGTTGAGAGGTGCATTTCTTGCCTAAATTTTGGTTCAAATTTAATTTATACTGTCACTCTATCCTGTCACTCTCACAAGTCTGTCACTCTATCCTGTCACTCTCACAAGTCTGTCACTCTATCCTGTCACTCTCACAAGTCTGTCACTCTATCCTGTCACTCTCACAAGTCTGTCACTCTATCCTGTCACTCTATCCTGTCACTCTATCCTGTCACTCTCACAAGTCTGTCACTCTATCCTGTCACTCTCACAAGTCTGTCACTCTATCCTGTCACTCTCACAAGTCTGTCACTCTATCCTGTCACTCTATCCTGTCACTCTATCCTGTCACTCTCACAAGTCTGTCACTCTATCCTGTCACTCTCACAAGTCTGTCACTCTATCCTGTCACTCTCACAAGTCTGTCACTCTATCCTGTCACTCTCACAAGTCTGTCACTCTATCCTGTCACTCTCACAAGTCTGTCACTCTATCCTGTCACTCTCACAAGTCTGTCACTCTATCCTGTCACTCTCACAAGTCTGTCATTCTATCCTATCACTCTCACAAGTCTGTCAATCCATCACGTCCCACTCACAAGTCTATCACTCTATCCTGTCACTCTCACAAGTCTGTCACTCTATCCTGTCACTCTCACAAGTCTGTCACTCTATCCTGTCACTCTCACAAGTCTGTCACTTTATCCTGTCACTCTCACAAGTCTGTCACTCTATCCTGTCACTCTCACAAGTCTGTCACTCTATCCTGTCACTCTCACAAGTCTGTCACTCTATCCTGTCACTCTCACAAGTCTGTCACTCTATCCTGTCACTCTCACAAGTCTGTCACTCTATCCTGTCACTCTCACAAGTCTGTCACTCTATCCTGTCACTCTCACAAGTCTGTCACTCTATCCTTTCGCTCTCTCTATCCTTCAATCTGTCACTCTGTCTATCTAACGAAGTATTACTCTCCGTGTACCGCACACGAATCACAGAGGATGTACAGTGGCACTAACTTTCTCAGGCAGTGTACACACTCTCTGCCTTGGGGGCTGGCCCTCGGGGGCGTGAGTTGAATAAGGCCCAGGCCAATTTCAGGGCAGGAGCCACAAACAAACACAGACACACGAGACGAGATCTCAATCAGGACTCCCCAGCTCACCTTCGGCCAGTTCGCCTCTCTCGTTCTGACACCAGACGTCCCGTACGCCGTCGGAAGCCGACCAGTCGGTGACCGTCCAGTGGTAGTTGGGGCAGCCGGGCTGCGGCAGGGCCGCTGCTCGATCATCGGCTGCTCCGGACACAGCTTAGTCGGCGACTCCCTCTCTGCGAAGACCACGCGGCTGCGATACTGGAACCCGTCTGCATGCAAATTTGTCATCAGGGGGTGTTTTGCGTGTAGCTATGCCAGCTATCAGCCTGAGATACCGAGTGCGCATTTAAACAGCTGCGAACCTGAGAAATTTGAGTAGCACGGATTCTGGCACATGGACCACTGCGACCACTCTGAGATTTGGCAGTCCTGGGGCACGGCACTTCGCAGGACTCAACTAGCTAAAATAGATTGAAAATGATGTCAATGAGCTATCTATCTATTATCTATCTATCTATCTATCTATCTATCTATCTATCTATCTATCTATCTATCTATCTATCTATCTATCTATCTATCTATCTATCTATCTATCTATCTATCTATCTATCTATCTATCTATCTATCTATCTATCTATCTATCTATCTATCTATCTATCTATCTATCTATCTATCTATCTATCTATCTATCTATCTATCTATTCCCCCATTCCCACCGGTGCGTCCACGCTGAGGAAGACGGCCGAGCAGTAGTCGTCGGGCACAGTCTCCTGCCGGCCCAGGTGGAAGCATACGGGCTTTCTCTCTCGCTGCCCGGCTCCACAGCGGTAGGGCTGAGTCCGGCCGCGAGTTGCCAGGCCGGGTGTTGCCACCCGACAGTCGGACCATTGCGTGAGCTTCCAGGTCAGACAGCGGGCGGCGACAGGGCAGGGCTGAGTCTGCAGCCTCAGGCTCGAACACGGCCTGCCAATGCCGGAGTTGTGGAGCAGCACTCCGCGGGTTCGGTTGCGGGCGGTGAAGCCTGCGGTGGTTGGTTGGACGGTTGTGTCTCGTCATGTCTGCTGATCTTGTTTTTAAGCTATAGAAACCATATTTTTTGTTTGGGTTCATGGGTTCGGGGTTCGTGGGTCTGTAGGCTCATGGCTCCTGGGTTCATGGGTTCGTGGGTTCACGGGTTCATGGGTTCATGGGTTCATGGGTTCATGGGTTCATGGGTTCATGGGTTCATGGGTCTGTAGGCTCAGGGTTCATGGGTTCGTGGGATCATGGGTCATCACATTATCTCATCATCGGTCAATCTCATCTCACAACTTGAGCAGCCATCTGCTTAATCTAATCAAAGCACAGTGGGCCGATTCTGCCCAGCTCACCAAGGCGGCAGCTGCTGTCGCAGGGTGTCCAGTCGGACCACTGGGTCAGCACGCAGTCCCGATCGCAGGGCGGCTGGCACCTTTCGGTCAAAATTTCGTCGCCTCCGAATTCATTCTCGCACTCGGCGTCGTCAACCGCGCGACCATCGGCGACGCGCTGGCAGATGCGCCGTCTGCTCCTCCGGCCGGAGTCGGGGCCGCCGCAAGCCGCCGCAGGCGTCACCGGCTCACAGGCTGACCAGTCGGTGATGACCCATCGGTGCAGGCCGCAGGTCAGGCCGCGGCTGCACGCTTGCGACTCGCGAAGCTGATTTTCGATGCGACAGCTGCCGCGGAAGTCTGCGAAGTTTCGGATGCGGGTTCGTGAATTTGGCTTCTGGAGAGGGTTTCGGTTTTCTTTAGGTTAGGTCTTCTCTGCCCTCTGCCCTCTTTTTTTCTGTTTCTCTCTCTTTCCGGGCTGTAACTCAAAGCCTGAAAGCCTAACCTAAAAACTACCCTAGCGTAAGCCTTAATAATACTAATAATTGATTAAACCTTCCCGAATAAGCAGATAAGCAAACGACAGCTCAGCCGCAGCTATTGCGCGGCGCATCTGAAGGCTGCGTACGGCTGTTCAGTCCAAGGACTGGGGGGGGGGGGGGGGGTCGCCACACACCCTCAATTACCCCAGCTAATGCTGGCACCCATTTTACAGCTGGGTGAACTGAAGCAATGCAGAGTGAAGTGTCTTGCTCAAGGACACAAATTGTTCCGAGTAGGTCGAGAATCGAACCCTCAACCTTCCAGTCGTAAGTCCGAAGCTTTACCCACTAGGCTGCAACCCCCTAAGGCCTAACTCTAACCCTAACCTAAATTGCGGCAGTCTGATGTCGTGCTCAATTTATGCTGACTTACAAATTAGATCTCCAGATTAGTAAAATATGTAAAAATTCATAGATAAAATTGATGAAAACATATGTTTGCCCTAAATAAGCAACATACTCGAAGTATGTCTCAGGCAACATATGGCTGACCAAAGTGAAGTGAAGCACAGTGAAGCAACCGTGAGACTGCATTGCTGCGAGGAAATGAAGACAAAACTGTTCTCGTTGGGGCAAGAGATATCGAATTTCGAAGCTGAAGGAAGCTTGTTTACGCTCGCTGTTCAGAGTAGGCACTTTCAAATATTGCAACTGCATGCAAATTTTCTCTTATTTTGACAATGCTTGGAGTGAGTTTTCATAATTTTTTTTACAAAATTACTAAGTTGGTGGTTTGCCAATTAATTGCTGAGACAGGTATGCTGTAAGCTGAGACAGGTATGCTGTAAGCTGAGACAGGTATGCTGTAAGCTGAGACAGGTAGGCTGTAAGCTGAGACAGGTAGGCTGTAAACTGAGACAGGTAGGCTGTAAACTGAGACAGGTAGGCTGTAAATTGAGACAGGTAGGCTGTAAACTGAGACAGGTAGGCTGTAAACTGAGACAGGTAAGGCTGTAAGCTGAGACAGGTAGGCTGTAAACTGAGACAGGTAGGCTGTAAACTGAGACAGGTAGGCTGTAAACTGAGACAGGTAAGGCTGTAAGCTGAGACAGGTAGGCTGTAAACTGAGACAGGTAGGCTGTAAACTGAGACACGCAGACAGTGGACTGCAGCAGATTGAGCAGCAATTCATAAATGTTCCAAGTTATTTATGTTCCAAGCAACGAACTCACTTTCTCTGAGCACCGTCCGACTTCGCAACCGCATCGTTTCGTCGCGGCGAAATCCGCCGCCGACGCCGCCCCTGTCCGGACACTCTCGGCACGCTGTCCAGGCTGTCCACTCCGTCAGCACGCAGTCGC